>CATIWO010312565.1:0-12689 GCA_949673435.1 Macaranga tanarius
TTTGATCAATCCGTCAAAAAATTGTGATTTGGGTTACTGCCATTGTATTTGTTCTAATGATGCCATTTGTGGATTGGTATGGAACATAGATTTAATGATTTATCATCCCCGGCCATGGTCCATGTAGATGTTTTTGCCATAGCATCACTATATATTACTGGGAAGAGCATTAGCATTTTATATTACTGCCGGAATCTTTTACTCATTTTATAACAATAAATAGAAGTTGATAAATTTAGCCACCAAAACACCAAATAAATTTAAAAAAGTAAGATAATTTGTGAAATCTATATATACATATATTAAATGCTGAGCTCCAAAGTTAAAAGTTCAAATCTTTATAAGTGTTCCTTCTTATAATTCAACATTCAGCTTTAAATACTTATGTGTTGAATTAAAAAAAAAAATCTACTTTAATAAAAATTCTTAAAAACTCTATAAACTATAAAATATCACTGTAACTTGATTTAGTTTTTAATTCCACCAAAAATTCTAACAAATATATATGACTTAAAGCAAATTGTATATGTTAGATGAACTCTTCTCTTTGCATTTTTTTAAATTTTTTCTTCTTTATTCTCTATTCCCTTTTTTTTTTCTTTTTTTTATTTTCTCATTATTTTTTTATTATTCCTCTCCTTTTTTTTCCTTTTTCTCTTTTTTTATTTTTATTTTTTCTTAATAAAATCTACAAAAAGGGGTAGCACCATTATTCACTAATCTTTTAAAAGTATAACGCTAGATTTTACTAATTATTAAAAGAGAAGATAAAACACAATTCAAGTTAGAAAAGTCAAATAAAATTGTAGAGGTTATTGTCCATGCAACAAGGAAGGACGACAACCCCACCTTGTCAATTTCTTAGGTGAAGCAAGAAGAAGAAGAGAGGAACAAGAGATACCTTAAAGGCATTTAATAAATGGCATTAGCAAAAATAAATTTATAAATAAATTGAATTGAATTTATAAGTTTAGATTAAATATGAGCAATAACTTTGGATTATTTAAAGCTCTATAGAGTGCTCTTGGTCTTAATTATTAAAAAGTGTAAAAGTATTTAATTTCAACTTTAAAACTTCTTAAACATCCATTTAACTTAAACTAACTATTAATCATGAAGTGATTTTGCAGATTCAATTCTCATAGTCATAGAAAGGTCTCCCACTTTATGGAATGCAAATTCAATAGCTACTTTGATTATTTTTTTGAGCATAAATGAGAATTTTTTTATTTTTGGAGGAAAAATATTACAATAAAAATATAACATATATATAGCAATACAATCTAATACAAACTGCTATAATAAGATTTTTAAACTAATAATGCAAATAGTAATACAAATATTTTATTAGATTGAATTACTATTAAACTGCCGTAAATTATTGTACGTCCCTTTGATAATGAAGAATGCTAAAACTCAACTCTCCTTTAGCAGAATATCTTATATATAACATAGCCACATAACCATAAAGCAAACTATATAATTGTGAAGGATGAGCTTAAATCAATGAGTTCATATCTACCAAGATTTAAATCATATTTCAATTATTGGCTACTTGAAAGATCAAACCACTATAAAAAAAATTATATCATTTATAAAACTACTAAATCTATTAATCTAAACTAAAACCCACTAATAATATAAGAAAATACATTAACGACTGAAGATTAGATCTCAAATCCATGTTATTTATAGACTAAAGAAAAGAAAAGAAAGTGAAATGATGGTTTTTAGCCAAAAATGGCTATAAACCATAAAATCACTAGGAAAACCCATCTACAAAAGAAGAGAGAGATGAGAGGAAGAAGAAGGGGAAAATCAAAACTGATAATAACTACTTTGATTAACGAATGACTCTTTTAACTTTCTAAAAAAATGAACCCAAGTCAAGGTCGGATTGTCTCCAATTTAAAATTTATTAATTATCAAGATTAAGATTTATAATTAATATTCACCAACCTATATGAACTTTAATATAAATGTTAGTGCTTATCATCATATGTAATAAAAAAAGTATATTAAAATACTAATTCTAGATTTTCTATAACTCATGTTCATTATCTTCCTTTTTTTTTCTTTTTTTGGATTGTAGAATCTTATTGATAAATAATTATATTTGAGCTTAAAGCTTAATATGTGTGGATTTATCCCATTTTATAGTTTGTTTTTATTTGTTATATTATATTTTACTATGGAGGTGTTGATATTGTTTAGAGATCCATATCTATTCCTATATTTGAGCAAGATAAAGGGGATAGAGCTAATTAATTCAACTTCCAAGCGTATCATTATGAAGTTCCACCTAAAAAAACTTGCTAGATCGTCCCCACAAGAAAGCAAGGATCAATAAGTAAAAAAAAGAGACTGCAAAACGAAGGTCATAAAATTTCCTGCCCTAACTTCTCATCCACCACCGATTCTTAGTGTAAGACAAGGGAGCTAATCACTCTTGGTGGTGTTTAAGAAGATTCCAAATTAATTTCTAACTCTTTTTTTTAAAAAAAAAAAATTAGAAGCTTAGAGGCTTAATGGCTCTTTAGCTAAAGATAGCAAGTTGATGCTGGTATATAAGGCCACTATCTTTCAATATTCAGACTTTTTTGCTATGTATGTTTATCTAGTCATATTTATTACTTCTATTTGTTAGTGAGTAATTGATTTGATTGAAAGTTTTTACTTTTATGACATTCATTAAATAGATTCTAGCACAAGTTAAATTTTAAACTTAACAAGACTTTTGTATTATCCCTTTGTAGCGCTATTCCGGAATTGGAAAGTTTTTTATCCCTACCATTAATTTGAAAGACGTTAAAAAAAGTACATTAAATAGGAAGAATATATAAAATATAACTCTCATTCACTTCAGTTATTATCTCTCTATCTTTTATATCTGTTTTTTTCTAATTTTGGATTTGTTGGTCAAATACCATCCAAATACTTAAATTTTTAGGATATTATACATAAATAAGTTAGATTTGAGTTTAAATCTTAAAGTGGTGTGAGTTTATCTCAATTATATGTTTGTTTTTATTTAGTTTGGTTTTTTTATATGGATTTTTTTAGTTAAAATCTAAGAAAAATTATTAGAGATTCAAATTTATACTCAATTTTCAAGTTTGATGCGTTTTTTATTTGCAAATGCATCACCCTTTTCAAATAGAAGAATCAAACTGTGTGTATCAATTTTTGACATGAAGTTAATGTAACACCCGTATTTTTAGAACATTATTCATGCTTCATATTTTTCATGACATTTATAGTAGAGTTGTGAATTATATTTCAGTTGAGTGTATGCATTCGGGTAGAAAGGGGTATATGTATTAAGAAAGTGGGAGTTATTTATCACATAAGAAAGTTGAAGATTATTGTGTAATAATCCAATGTCATTAAGGGTGTGTAGATATTGGTGGAGATATTTGCGTGTGTGTGTGTGTGTATATATATATATATATATTATTGTTGTAATTTGTGATAATGGGTAATTATTAGGAAAAGACTTTAGAAGATGGGGCAAATAGGACAATTTAATTGGTGGATTTATTTTTAATGTATATATTTTATATGTATATGTAGTTATGAGTGGTGGTGTAGAGAATGGTAGAGAGGAGGTAGAAGAGAAGAGTGTTCTTATTTTGTTTGGGAGCTTTTGTCAATTTTCTACTCATTTAGGAATCAAATTGGAGAGCTAAAGAAGATTTATAAGTGGATTGAACATCATTTTTGGTAAGTTTGTGTTTATTTTTGGTTATTTAAGTTAGGTTGTTGATGTTGCAATTTTCAGATTCTATTTTTCAGCATGTATCAGTCTTAGTGTTTTGAGCATATCTTGAGTTGTAGACCTCTAATTTGTTCAAAGTTTAATGTTCTAAAAACTTCAAAGAGTCCACTACAATTTTGTATTTTGTACTAGGGCTAATTCTGCTACTAAGGGTGACTGGTATAGTTAACATTTTCATTCCTCTATTTCTCTGTTTTACCCGGTTTAACTTAAAAATCCATAATTAATTCCACGCATATCCAAATTGAGTAATTCTAGTTGGAATTTGAAGTACACTTATAGGTCTAGTTTCAATAATATTTTGATAATTTTTGGATGTGTGTATAAATTATTTGAATACTTTAAACCTAAAGTATGGTGTTGCACTTAGTGGTATTTTATTGAGTTGAGTGTAAATGGTGTGTTTGCTTTGTGAATTGATGTATGGATTATGTGTAGGCTTTGATAAGGATTATGTGTAGGCTTTGATAAGGATGTTGAAGATCCTAAATTCCTAATCACTAGGGGAGCTTTGCTTTTGAAGGAGTTAAAGACTTGAGGTAAGTAATTATTAATTTAATGCTTACATGTAGTAATTTTCAAGTAACTATAGTTCCTTTATTTCTAACTTAGGCTTAGCTTCTCTTATAGCATAAGCAAACTGAATAGTACCCGCAAGAACAACACTTTTATTACCCTCCATCAAATTAAGCTTAATTGTGCTACCCAAACGCTCTACATCAATTTTGATATCAACAAAAACATAAAGACATGGAATTTTAGTAGCATCAATAGGGACTAAACAGCTATGACCATAATGAATCAAAGTTCAGCACCTAAAGCCAAAGCAGAAAGATCATCAACACAACAAGCACCATAAGTTACATCACCAAGAATAAAACAGTTGGTGATGTCAGCAAAAGAAGTGAAGATATAAGAGAGGATAAGAGAGTACATAAGAAGACCTTCTGGGAGCTGAAGGGCGAGACGTTTAGAATTAGAAGAGCGAATTCTCCAAATGCATTTGTGAATTTCTAAATTGTAGTTTGTGGGTAGCAGAGAAATGGTGTTGGTTTTGGTTTAATGGTGATGGTGGCTGAAAGTTGACAGCTTTGATCCGAGGTATCCATTGAAGTAGAGAGTAACCAGTAAGTAGATTAGTGAATCTGATTAAACCCAAATCACAATTTATGAATTGGCAATTAAGTGATGCATCTAAAACCTTTTTTTAGCTCACCAAAAACCCTATGGTGCTGCGTTACTCTCTCCTTTTGAGCCCAGCACAGGCACAGCACCTCATTTTGCAGCAGCTAATGTTTAAACGACATCCAGGTTTCCCTTAAAAACGACATGTAGTTTTATTTTTTATTTTTTATTTTTTTTTGAATTTCATTTTTTTCTTTGATGAAAACAAAAAGTCATGAGCTCGAGACTAACTATTCCTAGCGATCCAGGACTACAAAATTTTTGTGCTTAGATTGGTTGAAATTGCATAATTTAAAACCGGTGAGTCTTGATCGAGTTGTCAAACGACTTTCAATTTAGGAATTTGAATTTAAGTACCATTGAACTAAAAATAATTTCATATTTAAGGTCATTTGGTCATAATTTTGTGAAATTGAAGTCTAAAAGTATTTGTTCTATTAGTCTGCTTCCTCAATGACATATAAAACGTTCAATTTGTCAACTCAACTTTGAAGTGATTTTGAATCTAATATCCACAGAACACATGACAATTCCTTCACCTATGATTCTTTAACACATGCCAATTCCTTCACCTATATAGTATGCAGTAGATAATTAAAGGATAGGACTGAACCAGTCAGCCAGAGGAGAGCTCCCTCTTGGACCATTATGGTCAAGAAGTCGGTGAAAACTTATCCTATGCCATTATTCTCACAGGCTACCTGCCATGCTGCCAGGATGAAGCATTCAGGGACATTCTTACAAAAGCAAACTGGGAGAAATCCTCTTCTGAATTCAAGGATGATTAGATAAGTTGCTCCGAAATGCAATCAGTAGATGCTGTAATAAAGAGCAGTTAAAATGCAATCAGACCATGCAATCAAATGCATACAAGTAGAAATGGCCTCTTAATATGTTGCCATGTTGCACTCTTACGAGTTCCTTACTTATTGATTTATGTTGCATATGACATGCATAAGGAATTATATGACACAAAATGATATGTAACACACAAATATATCAGTGTTTTCATACAAGATATCAGTTTTACTAGTTCATCAATGTATGAAAAAAGAAGAAATCATCAGGTATCCTGTAATCCGCATCTGGATATTTATTACTTAAAAGATCTATTCTCATATGTTCATATAAAGCTCGGAGCTGTTAAATATGTAGATAAGTATAAAATTACAAATAGGCAGTCCTTGCAACTGTAGTTCTCATCCCAAGTGCTCTAGCTATTTTCCTCAAACGATTAACTCCTATGAACAATAGTTCTGTGATGCAGCTCTTATTGTATCTGGTTTGGGATCAAAATCCCGCATATGCCCCATTTGGGAAAGAAATTGATTAGTTGTATAGCATACTGTAGTAATCATGTCTAAATTGGTTCTGCCAAGCCGGAAAGTTGTAGGTTGCATACAGAATAGATGGACTATCACTTGGGGATTTGCTTCAGAAGGTTAGACACAGAACCGCAATGTGTTGACTTGTACTCGCATTTCTCACAGCAAGATTGAAGATTTTCAATGACTTTAATACACCTGCGTTACCGATCATAGGCTATTCAGAAAGTAAATAAATGAAAATAGGGCAATTATATAACGAATATAAATATTACCAGTGTGGGAACAATTTCAACAGATGAAAGCAATTATCTACAACCCATTATGTTGGTATTTGAATCCAGGTCGCCCATGACGGGTTGACCCGACCCGGTTCAATTAAAAAAAAAAAAAAACAGGAAACAACTGCTAATAGGCAGTTGCTATTATATACGTTATTTTCATAATAACGTAAACAACAGAAGATACAAAAAGACAAGAAACAAATATTCTCTGTAAGAGAACTCTCTCATAAATCAATAGAACAAACTAGAGTAAATAGGGTTGTGGTTTATAGTGTTTATTCTTTTGTGATTAACACTTGATCTAGTGAAAAGATTTCAATCATTATTGTGGATTCATCAAGAGGTAAGTAATTTATGTTTATAATTCCGCATTTTTAACACATTATATAACGAGGAAACAAAAAGGCAGAAATGAAGTGCACAATAATATTCATAAGAGGCATTTGCCACTTTAGCTGAAAGGATTAAACTTTTATCACTGTGGTAATCAATATTCCCTTCCTTCCCCCCGCATTGTGTTTTCTTAAATAGAATTACATTTGCGTGCATGCTATGAAAACAACTGCCAAATTGAACACATCTACAAAGATGATGCTATAATCATATTTATATTGCAGTAGAAAGCAGAACAAGCAACTAATATATAACAGTTAAAATTGGATCACTATATCCCAGTCAAATTACAAAAAAGCAATTGTACCCAGGATCAAGTTGGGTTAGCCCGATGTCGAAGGCCACCAAAAAGCAATTGCAACCTTTCAGTAAAATGCAGGAACCCTGACTACATGGAGTGGCAGACACATGTATATGCTTTCACATTCATGTTCTGGTAATAAATACTTTTGGATCATTGAAACTGCGAATGAAATTCTCTGCTAAAATTTGAATCTCATCCGACAAAAGAAAAAATCATTCCTATAGAATGTAGAAGTAAATGTGAAAAATATTCCATTTAGTTTCACTTATATGTGCTACAAAGCAACTGTTATACCAGAAGGCCCAGAGTAATAGGTGCGCAGAATGCAAATCAATAAACATCAGATTTCATCTCTTGACAGCAACAAATGACATTCGTTTTAGTTAGAAATCTATGAAATTTTTGAAGCTATATAAGCAAGCAGAATCAATTTGACATTTAAAAAAAAAAAAAAAACTGAGACCTATCCCATCAAAATAAATTTTATTTTTTCTTGACAAAAACACATGGATTTCAAGGATACAATTCAACTAAGAATAACTCATTATAAGCAAAAACTTGAGCTCATCAATCAACATAAATAAAGCATCACCAAAAGCAGCCAACATCGGTTAATCATATATTTGTCAACCCAATATCAACTGGATCACAAATTTCAAATCTTTACAATAAACCCGTTTCCATAATTTCACAAAAAAAGAGAATCAAATTTAAAAAGAAGCTAATCATCACAAAATCACATCATCATCCCATTTTATAACCCAAATAAAAAAAAAGGAAAGAAATGACCTTTGAGGAAGGAAATTGTTCTTGGAAAGACAAGCTTGAATGTCACAAGCTTCTTTCTTGCATGGTTCTTTGCTTGGTTGCGCCATTTTTATGCTCTGTGATACCTTTTGATGATGATTTTAATTTGTTGAAGAAGATAAAAATTTTCTGTGAGGGCAGATGCTGTTTATGCAAGCCTATTTTATCTCGGATCATTACGGTGATGTCAATTTACATTTAAAGACTTATGTTTATGATAAATAACATTTTAATCCTTCATGTTTTCTCTTTATTGCAAATTATGTCAAAGCATTTTTAAAAATTTATTTTTGAAATTATGATCAAAATATTTATAGAAGAATTTAAAACAATTGAAAGGTTATTTGAAAATTTGAATAATTGATTTTTATTTTTTTATTTTATTATAAAAAATTTTTATTTATTTATTTACAAAATCATTTTCAATATAATGTCAATATATTATGTTAATCTTTTTTCTTTATTACTATTGGTTTATTTAATTCAAATGTGTGTTATACGTATGGTGCAATATCATAGCATAGTATTAATTAAAGGCCATGAAAATAAACACCATGAGGACAAAAAAATTATATTAGTCAAAATGATCATTCAATACAATTCATTATTATCTACAATGACCACATATATATACAATTAAACAAAAAAATAGAATTGCAAATAATACATAATAAAATAGAAGACGGTGTTACTGGTATATAATAGTCTTATAATATCATTTGGGAAGATATTTTGTGATTGAAATACTTTGACTATTTAGTTATTTGATATATTTTCATGTGAGGTAACATGACAATATTAATGTGACAATATTTTATTTTTTTTAAGTGGAATATATATATATATATATATATATATATATATATAAAATGAAGTAAATATTTCATTTTTTAATAATAATTTTATAGACAACAATAACAAAATTGAACATTAAAAATCAATTTAATTTAACAAAAATTGAATAAACAAATAACTAAAAAAATCTGTCTTCTTGATATTAAAAAATTATAAATTTAATTTCTAGCAGATGGACTTGAATTTAAAAAATATATATATATATATATAATTATATATCCAATATGAAGCCCAACACTTACCTTACAATAATAGTTATCTTACAAAGCCACCTAGATGAACTGAATTAGCATTAGTTTATTTTTCATTATTATTAAGCTGTTAAACCAATATAAAGATAAATTTAATTGAGTATATTACTTATTTATTCCATACTAATTTAGTTTATTTTATTTGTTGATTCAAATGCATATGATATAATTTTAATCTAAGAGTTGATTATGTATGAATTTAAATTTCTATTCTTTTAATTTATATGGTAAGAAAATAAATATTTAATTTCATCCAATAATTTAAAACTGAATAAATAGAATCTACAAAAAAATAATGTATTTACATAGCACATTTTTATAATAATTATTATCATGTGATTCTAATGATAACATCATGCAAATAACACTCATCACTCATTAATAAGTCATAAAATTTGTAAAATCACTTTAATCATGTTTAAAAAGAAAAAATGTATAAAATATGCGCCTCGGCTTTCTTTATAGGCAATTAACATTTATTCCCTCTAATTTATCATATTATATTATTTTTTCTATGATATTTAAAAATTATATATGTATATATACTACTATTTTTTAAAAAATTTATGTTAAAATTAACATTAACTGATTATGAAATTACAATTATATCCTTTAGTTAAATATAAAAATTCTAATGTTAACTTTAATTTAGCTAAAATAGTAATTAAGTATTTTTAATCTTAAAATATCTTTACTTTTATATATATATATATAACTTAAAAAAATTATGTCGCAAAAGAAAAAATCAAGTAAATATTCTTTTTAACTTTAAACCAAGTAAATATTCTTTTTAACTTTAACCCTTACTTTTGCATCAAATTATTTAAGATTTTTTTTTTATTGAACCACCTCTTACCTTAAAGTTTACTTTAGTTATTTGTAATTATTTAATACTAATTTTAATAAAAATGACAAAAAAAATAAAAAAAAATAATAATACATATAAAAGATGATAACAATATAATTTTAAATTTTAGAGAATAAATAATATAATATGGTAAAATAGAGATACAAATAGTAATAGGTTTTAATATTTTATATTTTATTGAAGAACATAATTATTATATTATAATCCATTAATTTTATTTTCAATAGATATTCTAAAAATAAATAAATAAACATGTTTTCTATCAAGCTACATTTTTGTAAAATATTTAAATACAATATATATAATAATAATTTTTTGTTTATTCAGTTTAGACTTAAACTTTTAGTTTTTAAAAATAGCAACTGAATCATGCTAAGATAGTGAATTTTTGGTCTGATTTAGTTATTACTCACCCTACTTTCTAGTAATGTTATTTTATTGAATAAGTAGAAAGACTATTGATGGCTAAAAAACCTCTTATCTTCAATTTTGATAAGAAATTATAAATGCTTAGATCAATTTTTATTTATATGAAGTAACAAAAAAAATTATATTTAATTTCTTCTAATAATTTAAAATTGAATTAGTAGTGGATTATAATCAAAAAGTAAAAATAATTTATATATTCGCATAATTTTCTAATCACACTTTTATGACAATTATACTCATATGTTTCTAATCATAACATCATGCAAATAACACTCATCAATAAGTTGTAGAATTTGTCAATCACTTTAATTTTATTTTAAAAAGACCATAAAAGAAGCATTCAACTCTTTTTTTGAATTTAGTATGCCGCAACAATAAGAATGGAATAAAAATTTAATATAGTTTGTCGAAATTTGAATTGAGAAATAATAAATAATAAAAATTTATTGTCCATTAAAAAATTAAGAATTCAATTTTTCTCCCTCTCTTAAATTAAAAAAGAAATCTAACTCCAAGTTCAAAGTCCAGCAATATTATTTATTTTGCTTTTGATGTTGTTGTGTGCTCATCTCTTTCTATTGTTTTTGTTTGTAAAATAAAACAATAAATTCATCAATGATAAGAGAATTGACAACTTAAAACTAATATGATGGCTTCAATTGCAAAAATTTTTGATGGAAAGATTGATTGTATTTTGGTTGGAGACTTTTAGGGTGTGTTTACTTCGAGAAAACTATTCCAGTTTTCTATAAAATTTTTCACAATGAAAATAGAAAATAGGAATTTGTGTTTACTCTGAATATTTTTATAAAAATCTCACTTGAAAAGTATTTTCACTGTTTTTCTAATTTTAAAAGAAAAGTGGAAAATAAGTTTTTATTATTTTCTAAATTTTTCTTATTAAAATTATAAACTGAAAACTTCTTGTTTTCATTTAAAAACTGAAAAATCCGTGTTTTCATTTCTAACAAGTAAACATATTTTACGAATTTCTATGAAAATGAAAAGTTTTTATTTTCTTTGAAAATTGAAAATTGAAAACATAAAATAATTCTCTGAAAGTAAACACACCCTTACACTCCACCCATTTATTTCTACACTATTTTTTTGTGTTTTTGAAATTTTAAATTATATATATAATTGACCCTTATGTATAATTTTTTTTTTTTTGTTAATTACCATTCTTAAACTATCATCCTTTTAATTTTGTTTTATCTAAGATATTTAAGTTTATAAAACTACTTATTTTTAAGCTTATATTTTTTTCTGTATTAAAAAAATTTAGCACAGTCATTTATTTTTTAAGCACTCATTACCTTTTATTTTGTCTAAATTATTGTAAAATTTGCACCAATTTTATTAACAAATAACAATTTTTTTTTTTTACTTTTATGAACAATTTTTTAATATTGTATGCACATTATTTTATTTTTTTTCTCTTATCATAATTTTTCTAAAAATAACATAATTAAATTACAAGATTAAAAACATCATTATAAAAATTTAACAAAAAAAATCATTGTAATTTTAATTTTTATGACATGTGTTATAATATATTAATAATAGAAAAGTAAATGCCATATTTTTTCATCAAATAGATTTTTTGTAGTGTAATTTAATTAGAGTATTTGTTGGAACATATTTTTTCTAAATTTATTTGTTAAACTTATGAACACTTTTTTATATGATGAATTGTTGAATTTTTATGATGATATTTTTAATCACATAATTTAATTTTTATATAATTTTTAAAAAATGGTGATAAAAAATAAAAAAATAAAATTATATGTATATAATATTAAAAAAATTTCATAGAAAAATAAAAGATTTGGTATGTTTTATAATTGGTGCAAATAGTGATCTAGACAAGTTAAAAGATAAAAAAAAATACTTATAAAAGAACAATTGACTATATTAGATTTTGTTAACACTACAAAAAAAATTGGAATAGGAGATGGCAAAAAATGTCCTCTAAAATAATAAAAATTATCCCTTATTATTTTTGGGACGATTAATGTCGTCCCAATGTGTTGTCTCCATTGCCTCCGTCCCTTATTGTATAGAAGACAAAATGTAACACCCACCCTTTAGCACACGTGTGAGGGACATGCATATTGTGTTTTATGCATAAGAGTTAGTAGACTTAATTTAAATGTAAGTGTGGGTATAAGTGTAGAGAGGGATCAAATTGAAAGGTAAACTTGGAGTTA
>CATIWO010312858.1:0-15165 GCA_949673435.1 Macaranga tanarius
TATATATGCCACTTGAGAGTATATCATATCACAGAGGATATGATCATCAAGTCGGAAAAGAAAGGAATCTTGAGCAATCTTGAATCCGCATCCGATCCGACTTGTGAGGCTTGTCTTCAAGGCAAGATGACAAGATCACCATTTGTTGGACAAATGGCATGAGCCAAAGATATATTGGAAATCATACATAATGATGTATGTGGTCCATTTAAGGAAATGGCTAGAGGTGGTTTCCACTACTTTATTACCTTTATAGATGATCTATCAAGGTATGAGCACTTATTTCTTCTAAGGAATAAGAGTGAATCCTTTAAAAAGTTCAAGGAGTTTAAGGCCAAAGTAGAGAATGAAACCGGAAAAAGTATTAAAACTCTTCGATCCGATCGAGGTGGTGAATACTTAAGTACCGAGTTTATTGAGTTCCTTAAAGAATATGGCATTGTATCACAGCTCACACCACCTCGAACACCATAGGTAAATGGTGTGTTCGAGAGGCGTAACCGTACCTTATTAGATATGGTACGATCAATGATGAGCCATATGGATCTTCCCATATCACTTTGGGGTTTTGCACTCCAAACGGACTCCTACATCCTTAATCGTGTTCTATCCAAGTCCATCATATCCACACCATATAAGATATAGTATGGTAAGGCACCAAGTCTTAAACATATTAAGATTTGGGGGTGCCCGACTTTTATTAAAAAGCTGAAATCGGATAAGTTAGATGTAAAATCGACTAAAGGAAGGTTTGTTGGATATCTTAAAGATAGTTTAGGATATTACTTGTATCTTCCTGCTGAATAAGTTATTGTTGTAAGCAAAGATGCCATATTTCTTAAGAAAGAGTTTCTTGAGAAATGTGGCAAAAGAAGGAAGATAATGATAGATTAAGAGTCATATAATAAAGCCCAACAAATTGATCACATGAACATTGATCAACCTAAAGAGCCCATTCCAATTGAGAATGTCATCACACCAACTCCTAGAAGGACCAGTAGGGTATCTCGTCCTCCTGAGAGATGTGGTTTTCTCCATGATATGCAAGAGTTGCATATTCATGAAGAGAGCATTCATGACGATGATCCTACTACATATGAAGAAGCTTTATGTAGTAAAGATTCTTTAAGATGGCTTGAGGCAATGAGAACTGAGATGGATTCCATGTATGCAAACCAAGTCTGGACACTTATTGATCCTCTTGAGGGTATTATATCTATTGGGTGTAAATGGATCTTAAAGAGAAAGGTTAGTGTAGATGGGAAGGTAGAGACCTTTAAAGCTAGGCTTGTAGTGAAAGGGTTTCGCCAAAGGTAAGGGATCAACTATGAGGAGACCTTCTCACCAGTAGCCATACTTAAATCCATTTAGATTCTTCTTGCCATAGCTGCAAACTATGATTATGAGGTTTGGCAAATGGATGTGAAAACTACTTTTTTTAACAGTTATATTGAGGAAGATATTTTCATGGAGCAACCTAAGGGTTCTGAATCCGAGGAAAGATCAAAAGTGTGCAAGCTTTATAGATCTATCTATGGTCTAAAGCAAGCTTCGAGGAGTTGGAACAATTATTTTGATGAGGCTATCCGTTCTTATGGTTTTATAAAGAACAAGTATGAGCCATGTGTTTAGAAGAAGGTTAGTAGGAGCTAGCTCACTTTCCTGGTCTTGTATGTTGATGACATACTTTTGATTGGAAATGACATCAGTCTGATGACTTATGTGAAAGTATGGTTGTCTAAGACCTTCTCCAAGAAAGACTTTAGAGAGGCTACCTATATTTTCAGGATTCGAGTCTATAGAGATAGATCGAAGAGAATAATAGGCTTATCTCAAAGTCTTTACTTGGAAAAGGTGTTGAAAAGGCTCAACATGCTTGATTCCAAGAGAGGATTGTTACCATTTAGGCATGGTATCCACCTTTCAAAGACTATGTCGCCCAAGACATCAGAGGAAATGGCAGAGATGGCCAAGGTTCTTTATGCTTCGTCTATAGGAAGCCTAATATATGCTATATTATGTACTAAGTCGGATATTGCCTATGCTGTTAGTGTGACTAGCAGGTTTCAATCCAACCCAGGCTTGGAGCATTGGGTGGCAGTTAAGGCTTTCCTTAAGTACTTGAGAAGAACTAAAGATTTAGTCTTGACTTATGGAGGAGGTGACTTACAGCTTACGTGCTTCACAGATTCTAACTTCTAGTCAGATGTGGATGATAGAAAGTCAATCTATGGGTTTGTCTTCATCTGTAATGGAAGTACAGTGAGCTGGAAGAGTTTCAAGCAGAGTATCACTATTGATTCCACTACAGAGGCTGAGTACATAGCCGCACCGGATGTTGCTAAGGAAGCTGTTTGGATTCAAAAGTTCATCAGCGAACTAGGAGTTATTCTTTCCATTGAGTCGGTAGTACCTCTCTTCTGTGACAACAATGGAGGCATTACTTTGGAAAAAGAACCGAGGTCTCACCAGAAATCCAAACACATCGAAAAGCGCTATCATGTTATCAGGAAAATTATTGGAAAGGGCCATGTGCTCGTGCAGAAGATAGCTTCAGCTGATAATATGGCTGATCCACTCACTAAGGCGCTAACTCAGCTGCAGTTAGACCACCACCTTGAGAAGATGAGTCTTAGATATTGTAGCGAATGGCACTAGTGCAAGTGAGAGATTATTAGTATATATATGCCCTAGGGTCATTTTGTATGTAAACATTGTATATTACTCCCTTTGGCAATAAAATATTCATTTGGATAAAGTATTTGTTTATTTGAATATTTACCTTTAGTCTTATATTAAATGAGTTTATTATCAAGAGTTGATAATATGAGTAACAAACTCATTTAGTACATATACTATAAATGCTCATAGTTAGTGGATTAATATAAGGGTAGTATTAATCCCTATACTATCACCTCTGTCTATTTTCCTTGATCGGCATGTGATATTGATAGTGGGAGGTAGTGAGTCTCATACTACTTGATATGAGATATCAGAATAGACATGTGGATACTCATGTGATGAGTGGATCGAACAGTGACGTAAGATTTATGATTGCATGTGATTTCACTTTAGTCGACAATCACAATCTTGAATATAATTTTGCATATAGTCCTTTGACCTGAGGTAACACGGTCATCAATATATGGTTGGTTAGAGTTTGTTACCGCTTACATATCTGTGCTAGCCACGTATGGGTATATAGCATGTAGTGGCTCAGTTAGTTATATGTAGGGATGAGTGATCGGCCAAGATGGAATTCATTACCTAGAGTGAACCAGGATAAGATCCTATGCTATCTAAGTTATTCTTGATGAATAAGTACCTAGCCAGGTCAAGCTCGATTTACTCGAAAAGAGTTTCGGTGCTAGAAAAGAGTGTCTAGTAGTAGTCGTATTTTATCAAGAATTAAACTTAAGATGAGGTCATATGATTGAGGCAATTAGAGTTTGAATGTACTATGACTCTAGCCAATATCGGGATCTTGTAATGAAGGGACATTTAGGGCACGGTAATTATTTTCTTTAGTTCTTGTGAATCTATATATAGTATTCATTTTTAATTGGGTAGTTGTGATATCTATGCTGGAAGTCACTCACGACTTATGGGAACTAAATATGATACATTGGGATTTTCATATTAAATATAGAAAGGTGTTTCCATGATATTAAGTGTTAATTGTAAGCGGCGGGGTTCAGCGCGCACCCAAGTGTTCGGCGACCACGGCACTGCGCGGGCTCAGGGCCCACTAGGAATACAACTTGGGCCTTTTGACAGGCTTTGGTTGGAGAATGGAGTCGCCACCCGGGTGAAATCCGGGAACACTTTTACAGCAACTAAATCCCATGGAGGGAGCCCAGCAGCCGTCCTCAGAGATTGGGTCCGGAAAGTAGGTATGGGCTTTTGAATGGCCCACCCGACCTTGCGATCGGCCTCCGTTTGTGTTTTATGTTTTATTATTTTTAATTATTTCTTGAATTACATGCAAATGGCTATTTTAATTCAAACAATTGACAAGCTTTACAATTTAGTCCAAATTGATTAATTAGTCCAATTTTCATGCAATTCTAGGCCATGATCCATACATCCATTCAAAATAATTAATCAAATAAACAACAAAATAGGAATAAAGCATACAAAGAAAAGAGGGAGGAGAAAAGATTACAAATCCCAAAAAAAAAATTTAAATAAAATGGAAAATCCTAAGAATTCTAAAATAATGGAAAAAGTCCATTATTATTGTCCCTGCATCATCTTTAAGAATTCAGTAATCTCCAGGCGTCATAAGAAATCTACAAAAGCAACTCAAAAATTAAATAGAATGAAAAGAAATCAACTTGAAGAATCTGTGAAACAGAGGCGGCGCCTCTCTATGAAGAGAGACGTCGCTTCTAGGAATTGAGAGGCAGCGCCTCTCCTTAAGAGGCGACGCTTCTTCATAGAGACGCCACCTCTATGTTTGTAGAGATTAAATAGCAGCAAATAACCAAACTGAATAAGTGTAAGAAAATGGTTTGAATGTTACTAATTACTGTCACAAAACCAATATAACTTCAATAGATATTTAGATGAACATATATCACAATTCCAAAGCAAATAAAGATTAGATTGAATGAAATTTCAATAAAGAGCTAAAAAAAGAAAATAAGAATTTACTGATAAATAGAGTTTAAAATTTGTTTGGCCCTCAGAAAGTGTTATTCGTATAGCTTCATTGTCTCTGAATTCTAGACTCTTCGTTCCTTTTAGCTTCTGCCTTTCCCCCTTTTTTTTCTTTTTTTGTTTGTTTATCTTTGTTTTTATAGCTAATTTTCTTTTTTTTTGTCTCTTTCTTTTCTTTTTATAGGGTTTCAGAAACCCTAAAATGCTTCCTCTCTCTCCTACTAACGCAGGAGAGAGGCTGTGGAACGTGGGGAGACCCACGTTCCACCATTAAAGACTATTTAATTTTTTTTCTGTTACACACTCGGAGAGGTGCCGCCTCTCTAATCGAAGAGGCGCCTCCTCTTGCATGGAGAGGCGGTGCGTCTACTAATAGAAGCGGCGCCTCTAGGCTTTTCACAGCCCAAAAGGCCTGCTCTGATGGGCTTGGCCCATCAGACCACTCGAGCCTGACTTTTCTGGGCTGAACCCTTCTTTGAATATGGTTTAATTAAACAGAAATTTTAAAGGTATTTAGAGTCCAGTTCCTCGACAATTGGACTTTAACTGCCATTTTTATCATTGGGCCTTTATCTCGTGGGCCGGGTTAAACCATGTGTCCACAAATATATTATTTATTTTATTCATATTATTATTTTTAAAATATATTCAAATAAAAAATTTTATTTTAAATAAATATGTGGGTGTATATAGTAAGTATTGAATAAAATATAGATATAATATGTAAAACGTATAAATAATATAATATGAGTATTGGATAAAAATATGTGCAGAATATTCTTTTTGGAGTTGAAAATAAAATAATAAATTGGAGTAAACTTACTGTACTAGATGTATTTTGAAATAAAATTTACAGTATTTTGAAGTCTTAGACAGGAGATAGCCTTATATTAATCCCCTTCTCTATATATCCACATGTCATGTTATGATATGACTGTACTTTTCAAACTTGAAAGTGCAATGTGAAGTAACCATTTAGCATTTTTTAAGAAAAAAATAACTGACTGATGGAAAGAACAGTTAAGTTACGTACCCGCGCAAACAGGACTTTACAAGTTAATATTATCATTGAAATAATTTAATTTAATCTTATTTTAATACTTAATTAAAAGACTAAAGTCTCAAGTGATGGAATCCTACTCTTCTTCTTCTTCTTGAGTTTTTTTTTTCTTTTTATTAAAGAAAATGAATCTCTTTTTTCCCTTCCTTGATCACCCATTGATAAGTGACAATAATATCTAATACTACAGGTGACTAATATTTGTTTTCATCTCATTTTGAATTTTTTTTTTCTAGGTTTTTGCCTGATTATTTACATAAAAATATAAAGAAAAATGGTTATGGGTTATAGTGTTATTTCGAAGAAATTTCCTTGTAACTTGTTGGTATAGGTAAAAACCGAAACGACTTGTTGGTTGCTAGACTTTTTAAACTTCTTAGTGGCTTCCAAGGAGACTTTTTTGAGTGATACAGTGTTATGGTTTTAGTGTTGCCATCGTTATAAACTTCCATGAAAGTTTTCTTTTTTTCCATTTTTTAATGGTTTCTAGGTTTGGGTTACTCGGTGTTGACCTTTACCATTTTTAAGATAAAGTCTTTCTTTATTATATTGTCAAGGGAATGTTCGTGTTTTTTTCCTTTTTTTGCAGACTGCTTGCTGCCATTCAGTCTGCTTAATTTTATTAAGTACAAATTTTATGTACTTCAGCTTCTTACTGGGTATTTTGGTTTCTCTGTTTTTTTTTTTGATGGGATTTTTACTTTTGTGTTGTTTTTATTAGAGGTTGGAGGATTATTTTATTTTTTGTTTAGAATTATCTGTTTAAGTCAATTTACATTTCTGCAAACATGTTGTTTTGGTTTTGAATTGTGTGCACTAGAAAGTGCAAGAACTGGCACTTCTATTAGTGACTTCTACTCTTTTTGAGGTTCTGAACAATATATGTGCTATTGGATGAGAGATTTTTTCTTTGTTTGAGATATTGGGTATCTTTTAATTTGTTTCTGAAAGTGTGCTATGTTTCTTATTATCTCAATTAGAGAACTGATTAGATAATCTTGGTGCAGGTGGAGTTTGTAATGAAATTTAGCTTTATTGAAGGTATCAAGCTTTGCTAAGGGTAGCTATCTAATTTCTAAAGCATTAGAAAGTTGGGTTCTGATCATGGGAGCGAAACAGTCAAGGCATAAGGGTCACTGCAATTGCCCTTCCTACAGTTATGGGGCTCCATCGGTGCCAAGCTCTTCACCAAGCTATTTTCAGTCTCCAAGGCATGGGGCAGCATCAGTGCCAAGCTATTCGCCAAACTCTTCAAGGTATCTTAATTATGATGGAAGAAACAAGCTGCAGTCCATGTATTCAAGAATTGGCGATGATTACCACACCTTAGAGCAAGTAAAACTCGTATCCTTGCTTGTTCTTTGTTATACTTTTCTGTGTAATTACAAATGATTCTGAAAGCCAGCTGATTTGTTATAATTGATATAGAGCATATCTTGCTTGCCTTAGGTGACACAAGCTTTGACACAAGCTGGTTTGGAATCGTCCAATCTTATTTTGGGCATTGACTTCACAAAAAGCAATGAATGGACTGGAGCAAGGTCTTTCCGTCGAAAGAGTCTGCATCACCTTGGTGATACTTCAAATCCCTATGAACAGGCAATATCGATAATTGGGAGAACTTTGTCGAGTTTTGATGAGGATAATCGTATTCCTTGCTATGGTTTTGGTGATGGTGAGTGGATCGCTTCAATTATGTTAAATTCAAGTTACTGCTATTCAGAGGGACCTAAAATGTTAAAACATTGCAATTTTTCGTTTCTGTTTTGCAGCCACTACTCACGATCAAGAAGTTTTTAGCTTTAATCCAGAAGATGAACCTTGCAATGGATTTGAGGAAGTACTGAGTCGCTATAGAGAAATAGTTCCAAATGTTAATTTAGCTGGTTAGCTTGCAATACCATTCTTATCAGGATCATATGCAATTTTCACTTGAGATAGCTTTAGTTAAAAATTTGCTAATAGTTAATTGTAACAGGGCCAACATCTTTTGCTCCAATCATTGAAACTGCTATTGGGATAGTGGACAATAGTGGTGGTCAATACCATGTTCTTGTGATCATTGCTGATGGGCAGGTTAGCTTCTTTATTCGAATGCTACAAGTTTATTGCCTTAAAATTTTTGCATAAAAAACAACCCATAAATGTTTTAATTGATATTTCTAATAGAGTTCATACTGTTAGATTTAATGTGTTTCCTTGTCCTCTTAAGTTCTCAAAAATGATGTTCTTGATCACAACCTGATTTGCAAGGTTACAAGAAGTGTGGACACTAGTCATGGACAGTTGAGCCCTCAGGAGCAAAGCACCATCAATACTATTGTAAAAGCAAGGTAAAATTACAATTAAGAGACATGTCCTTACTGTATTCAGCAATTGAACTTATACCAGATTGTAAACAAGTATCCTTTTGCAGTGAGTATCCTCTGTCCATAGTGCTGGTTGGAGTTGGTGATGGACCTTGGGACATGATGCATAAATTTGATGACAACATTCCTTCTCGAGCTTTTGATAATTTCCAGGTTAAATGTCAAACTGAAAACCACAAGAAACAAACACTTATTGATTATAAATGTGTTTCATTATTTACATGCAGTTTGTAAACTTCACACAAATTATGATGAAAAACATCCCCATGTCTAAGAAGGAGACTGAGTTTTCTCTGTCTGCATTAATGGAGATACCATTACAGTACAGAGCTACAGTAGGGCTTCATCTTTTGGGGTAAGGCCACTAGCACTTCGACATGTTGCTTTATCGAAGTTAATTTACATTTCGTGCACATAGCTTCTTCTTCTTGTTTTCTTGTTATGCCCACTTACATTCTTCTTATTGCTTGCAGCTGCAAAAGAGGTACTCCAAAGAGATATCCTCTTCATCCCCCATTTACCAACAGATCAGTGAATTCATATCCGAAGTATATTAGGCCAAACCAACATCATTATCAACTGCAAATCGGATATCATAATGATGTTTCTGCCCGCAATGTGGATCGTCCATCAGAACGGGTATGCATTCATTCAGTATACTTGTGTTTTAGGATGTTTATGAATAAAGATATTAGGATTGTTACTCTTGACTATTTCACTGCAGAATTGCCCAGTCTGTTCATGGAGCAAGAAGGATCTTGCTTTTGGTTGTGGACATCAGGTATTGGTAAATCAAAACATGCCTTGCCATTTCTTTTCTCAGTTAGCCTCTTTTGATTTTTGTGCATATTTTGCAGACATGCTATGACTGTGGAAGGGACTTAAACTTGTGCCCCATTTGTCATACCCACATAATCACTAGGATTAGACTCTACGAGTAAACGTGAGTTCGCAGGCTTGACAGAGTGAAGCACCATTGGATCGTCTAATTCTCAAAATAATCAGCTATTTGAGATACTATGTTCACCTTTTGTAGGCATCCATATGGTCCTGATTCATTTGATTCCTGCTGTCAACTTTTTCATTGGTTCAGGAATTTCTTTTTTTTTTTCAGGTTAAATCTTTTACTTCTTTCCTCAGAAGCAATAGTAGATTATGCTAGTGATACAAAACTTGTTCCAAGCCTCTCAGCTGGGGTTTTAAGCTTTTTAAATTCAGTTCTTATTTGAGGGAGTGCTTGTAAATTTCCAATTCCTTCCATATGCATTACGTCCCTATAGCATTTCATACTTCTGAGATCTGAACATACTTGCTGGAATATCAATCACTTTGGAAAAGACTGATTTCATTTGAGACTTGAAATCAGTAGTTCTGGTCTCTCTACACTAGCTAAGAATAAAGCTAACGTTTTTACTGTTTGGATTTCGAAAGATGAGAAACGAAGTCCTGAACTCATACCAGATTTGCTAAACTGAACTTTGTGTTTCTCTGCTTGGAAAATGTTAGATTGTGTTTCAGAAAGCTAACTTAAGGAACTGTTCTGAAAACTGGAAAATGTTAGATTGTGTTTCAGAAAGCTAACTTAAGAAACTGTTCTGAAAACTGGTTCAAGTTAAGTTCTCAAACTACATGTGCATGCATGAGCTTACGGCAGACCAATGGCTAAAAAGATGGTGCGGATGGTATACACCTGCTTAAAAATCTGGTTTATCCAGAAGGGTATATAGCATGTACCATTTTAAATAACGGTTTTCCTGATCGCACCAAATCAGACTCTATCAAATTGAAACGACCACTGCAACAGTAAATTCTTGACAACTATATTCTCGTTGTAAATTAGTATTATTATAAAACAATTATGAATGTTCCCCAATACACTGTAATGTATTGTATCGATAAATAACATATCAGGAGGCAAAAATTCTTTTACCTAGAGGCGATATGACTGAATGCCAACCAGTGGTTGCTTTAAAACTGGCTACATTGGCATACGAGGCTATCACATGCTGAATGAATGTGGGAAAGGAGTCCCGAAAGAGATGTAGCGAGCAAAATTAATCAGAAATTCTTGTAGTTAATGTCACGTTCGAACAATGATGCTCAACTTGTGTAATCCTGACAGAACACAAGTGGACTAACATGGAGCAGTGTCAGACAAACCTGAAAGTGTCTTGCATTTTTGTTTTCTTCTGCGGATTTTGTATTATTTTCTGCAAAGCCCATAGTTAATTCCCAGATTATGTTTATTGAGATGCAAGACAATGAAATGGAACTGTGTATGTAACTCATCTGCCAGTGCCAGTGCATTCTTATGTAACAACCAATGTTTGTTGGTACAAGTGACAATGAGTTTGAATTCCTTTAAATAAGGTGTCGAGTTTGAGTCTCCTGTATGGAGAAAACTTGTGCTAGGAGAGATTTGTCCCCCCAACTCTTTATATCTCTAAAAAAGTCATGATGATGATATTTTAGATGAGATGGAAGACTTCATAATGGGTCAAAGAAAGTCAGCAATAGTAGCAGTTAGATTTGTCCTCGATTTCAATATTCAACAGCACGTTGGCCATGTGATGCAGATAATTAAGCACCAATATGCCTTCATTTTGTGTAGGAATCAATTGCAAGGATGTCCGCACTTGCTCCCAGAATGACCCAAATTTTACAGTACAAATAGGATGCCTTGGACAAGGGCTACTCATCACTTATAATCTGTTCTTGAGTTTGTGCAGGCAGATTGAAAGAAAGAGTTGGTAAGGAAAAAAAAATTGGTTATTGCTTTGACATGGCTTCTTGTGGTGATGTGCATTGCCGTATGTGCAAATGTAGCAGCTGGCCCTCGCCTGCACACATTTGAGCACATGGTTTAGCCCGCAGGTAGAACTCATTTTACATTAATAGCTTGTTTGTACTTTGTAGCCTTTATTGATAAAATATGAAAGTAAAACGGCTTCAAGAATTGCAATTTTCTGAACTTGACACATTTCAATATCTTAACTTGTTATAAATACAATTTATCAACATTTTTTGGAACTATTAAAGGTATGTAAATAGTATATTTGTAAGTTAAAATGAAATTATTCAAACATCTAAACTAGCTTCTCCCTGAGTTGAGATGCTAAAATGATCAATTTGTAAGTTGAATGGACAAACTGTCAAAATGGGTCAAATTTAAAGAATAGCATATTAAGCCAAAAAAAAAAAAAAAAAAAGTATTTCTTTTTGATATCTCTGAATGAAAGACGTGTTCAAGAAAAATTTGCAGCATTACAAGCTGCATTGCATGAACTAATCATTTGATATATTTGAAGATTGTCGCTGCTGCTATTTCACCTACGGTATTCCGAACGTTATTTGTGGAAAGGCGTGTTGTGGGGATAATTGTTGCTCATCAAATTAAGGGATCAATGGAGTTTTCATGTGTAGGTGGTCACCGATCGATATAGTTACTTGACCAAATAAAGTTTGCCTCGCCGAAAAATAATATGAGAAAAGCGTAACTGATATGCAATATATAGAAGCTCTTTATAGTCTTAGGCTTTTCCTAAACAATGAGGTTTCTGTATCCGTTGTACTTTTTGACTTTTGAATTATAAGCAATAATAACAATGCGATTACCTTATTTTAACGGATGCGAAATGCACAAGAGGGTAAGAAAGGGAGAGGAGGAATTATCAGTGATGCCATTGCAGATACTGGAACCTGGTATTACCATTTTTGGACATGCAATGCAAATGAAGGAATCAATCCACACTTCAGTGGGCAAGCAAGCGTACCGCCCTGAACATCTGAACCTGACACGAACAACAAAACCCATACATAAAAATTAAATCTAAGATCGATGTGATTGCAATGAGAAATGACTCAATATAATATGAGTTTACACTGTTTCCTACACCATTCAACAATAACCTACTATCATTTTACACAAACGCCAAACGCCAAACGCCCAAATTAATATAGTATTCTCTTTCCTTTGTATAACACTAGTTTCAAAAAAGGAGACCTGAAAAAACCCACCTAAGGAAACTTCATTTTATATTAGAAACACCAACATCCCACAGAGCACCCAGCATCAAGTGAAAATCCATCTACAATATGGTATAAAATAGCTTTTACCAAGTGAAAATCCATCTACGATATCGTCTAAAATACCTTTTACTGTTTAGATTTCGAAAGATGAGAAACGAAGTATTGAAAGTAAAGGAAGTCAGAAAGGAACCAAAATTTCCAACTCAAACCAGATTTGCTAGACTAAACTTGGTGTTTTTTGTTGAAGCTAATGAGACTTAGCTTGATAGTTGAAAATTTAGTTTGTTTAACTAGTTTTATTAGGGATGTACAAGTAGGTGTGGTTCATGTTTAATTGTACAAGTAAAATCAAGTAGTGTAGACCATACTAGTAGGTGTAAATGTCAGGTTATAGCATGGTTGTTACTTGTAAATATTATAATATTGCTGCTATATAACAGCGGCCCTCTTAATGCAAATGTGTGAGAGTTCAAGACAATTTTTAGTGAGTTATAGTTTCTTGTTTCTTGGCTCTCACCGCCCCAACATTTTTCTACTTGGAAAATGTTACATTGTGTTTCAGAAAGCTAACTTAAGGAACTGTTCTGAAAACTAGTTCAATTTAAGTTAGAAAAATACATGTGCAATAACTTACAACGGACGGCTGGAAGTAAAGACTTAAGAGATGTTTTGCTAAAAAGATGGTGTGCATTGTTTGCACCTGCTTTGCATCAGCAATTAGAAAATCTGGTTTATTCAGAAGGGGATACTGCATGTAGGGTCTTAAATAATGATTTCCTAAATTGTATTTACAGTATCACACCAAATCAAACTGAATTGGACTGAAACAGCCACCGCCACCATTGCCGTGAATTTTTGAGAACTATTCTCGTTCAAATGGGTAAATCAGTATTACATTACAAAATAAAGAAAAGTTATTTCCCGATACACTATAATACATCGCTAAATGCCCGTGAGGCTTGGCCTGGATGGCCAAGACCCCTTGTGGCATATGGAGGCCTCCCCCTCCCAGGTATCAAAAAAATAAAAAATAATGTTAAAAAAAAAACATCGCTAAATAATGTATCAGAAGGATAAGATTTTGTCATGTATCTGACGATACAATGATATTTAAAAGTTAAAATCATGACTGCATGGCATGCCAGCAAGTGTGATGGTTCGAACAATTGTTTTAAAAAAAAAAAAACTGGCTACATTGGTATATCGATTATCGAGGCTATCACGTGCTGAATGAATGTGGGAAAGGAATCGCTAAAGAGATGGAGCGAAAGTCACCAACTTGAGTAAAATTAAACAGAAACTCTTGTAGTGTAGTGTCACGTTCGAAGAATAATTAATGCTCAACTTGTGTAATCCTGAAAGAACACAAATAGGCCACAACTTAGAGCAGTGTCAGACCAATGTCAAAGTGTCTTGCATTTTTTGTTTTCTTGTGTGCTTTTTGTATTATTTTCTGCAAAACCCTTTGTTGATTCCTAGATTATGTTTATTGAGATGAAAGGCAATGAAATGGAACTGTGCATTATTATGTTGATTAAAAAATGAATGTAACAAAATTTTTATTTATATACATATTTAGATTATATATATATATATATATATATATATATATATATATATATATATATATATTTTATCTGGCGAGGAGATGGAGGCATGAATCGAAAACATAACCTCCTAAAACATTGAAACGAGTCTCTTTATATCTCTAAAAGAGCCATGACGATGATGTTTTGGATGAGATGGAAGACTTGATAATGGGGTCAAAGAAAGTCAGTAGGGTTAAATGCAATGGTGGTTATCCAATTTCATCATATTTATTACAGTTTGGGTATTAAATTTTAATTTTTTTTATGACGTAACTTTAATTTTGTTTCAAAAATAGTACTGCTAAAAATTTTCAATCCTATAAATTTCACTTCAAAATCATTTTAATCTCTCAATCTCTTTATTTTTTTTAATTTAGTCCAAAAGGTACAAAAAAATTTAGAAGTAACCTTCTCTTAGCCTATGTTACTACTCAAAATGAGTCTTATCTTATTAGGTGGAATCAAAATAATTTCCAAATTTATCCTTTTTTTTTAATAAATGTATAAAAAATATGGACTTATTTGTAAAAAATCTTTAATTCTGAATCAAAATAGTAATTTTGAATTGTTCAGGTGCCAAAAGATTTTATAAGTCACTGTTTGAAACTAAATAAAAGTATAGTATCTAAAAAGATACAAATTAAAGTTTGGTGATCAAATTGAAATAAAGTTAAAATTCGATACCTTTTGTACATTTGACCCAAAGTTAGTAATAGCAGTAGTTACATTGGTCCTCGCCCATAGAAATCAACCATTGAGGCCAATATTCAACAGCAAGTTGGCCATGTGATGCAGATAATTAAACACCAATATGTCTTTACTTGCACCCAGAATGACCTAAATTTTACAGTATAAATGTAACACCTACATTTATGATACACTATTCATGCATGAAGTATATATGACATATAGAGTCCTAGTGTGATATATGTCTATATGTGGGAATGAGTATGTGATAGAGAGGGGTGTAATTGCAAAGATAATTGGGAGTCAATTGTCTCATTTGGGAAGTTATGGAGCATAGTGTAATATGTCCATTTCATTGAGGGGCTTAGATATAATTGTGGTGATATTTGTTTGTTATATTAAGTATTATTATATTAGTTGTTTTGGTGATAGAGTAGCATTTATTATTGTTTGTTGGGCATTAAGATATGGAGACTTTGGGGTGTTATTTGTTGGCTTTGGATTGGGCATTAATATATATGTTAATATTAAATGTGTATATGTTTGTGTATTGTATTGTTAAGAAGAGCAGTGTAGAGAATAGAGAGAGTAGAGAAAGGAGTGTTCTTAATTTTTGGTGGGAGTTTGATCTTGTTGAAGCTAGGATTGGGAAGGCCTTAGAAGGTTCATATCAATTGGAGCTCAATTGGTAAGCTTAAATTATGTTTTTGATTGGTTTGGTTGAGTTGTGAATGTTGTCAATTTCATATTTCTATTTCTCTATTTTGTA
>CATIWO010312887.1:0-24840 GCA_949673435.1 Macaranga tanarius
TTTTAACATATACGGTATCATTTTTATTATTAATATTAAGTCCAAAACTCTCTAACCCTAATGTTTTATCTTCCAGCCGCCTCCTCACAAGCACAATTTTCCTTTCTCTTATCACAAAAAACCTAATTTCTCCTCATCCTCATCAAATTGCCGCCCACCACCATTGCCGCCCACCACCATAGCCTTCACCATCGTCCATCACTATCACTTTTCGCCATCAGCAATACCATCTTCTTCTTCTTCTTCAAATCATCTCCCCAACATACATAACACAGCCTTTTGCTCTTCAACTATTAAAAATTTAAACTTTTTGTGTCTCAAGAAGTTTTAGCAGTAGTTCTTGGTTTGTGTTTTGTTATTGAAGATTTATATTTTATATGTGAGTGGGTGTCTGTTTTTTAATAGTTTTGAAGAAAATATATATTTTTAGTTCATTGTTATATATAATAGTTTTTATAGTTTTGAAGATTTATATTTTATAGTTTTTGAAAAAAATATATATAATAGTTTTAATAGTTTTGAAGATCTATATTTTGCATGTGGGTATGTGTTTTAGAGTTTTGAAATTTTTGGGTGAAATTAATTTGATGTTAATTTGGTCTGTATGTGTGTGATGATTTGAGTTGTGTGTTCTTATCTTTGATAAATTTTGTTTTAAAGTAGTTTTTTTGGTATTTTTATGTTTGAATTATGGGGATCAATCAATTGCATAAAATATATTTTTTCAATATGGATGTTGAACATAATATTTAATTTATTGATAAATTTAGTAGAGAATTATGTTGTTGGCTGTAAGGATGAAGAAGATGAAGATGAGGCTATCATTAAGGTTGATGATCCAAAATAAGAGGAAGAGATTAGACCTAAATTAGGCTTAAAATTCAAATAGCCTAGGAAGCCCAAACCAACTTAACTGAACTGAACCAAAAGTATTCAATTTGGTTCAGTTCAGTTTTCTCTCTTAAACAGTTCGGTTTGATCATATACATAATATCTTCAGTTTTAGTTGGTTGTGCATATTCTTTAACTAAACCAAACCAAACCAATTAATGCACATCCCTAACAATGACTACTCCACTATGGATAGAGAAATTGATTCTAGTGTTTCATTTATTCTGGTTATTTATCTAATATTCATTCCCTTTGCATCATTACACTTACATATAATGTGCATAATATCTCAATAAAATAATGTTAGCTAATGTATTGTTGCTATATTTTACTCAAATCTAATAGAGGTGTACTTATCACTCATAGTGGAATATAACCCTTGAACAAAGAGACGGAAAGAGCATATGAAGGTATGGGAACTTTTGACCTTACCTAAGACTTAGCCCATATAATGGCTTTAGTAATTTTCCTTAGAATTTACCAAAACTTATATTTGTATTATGTCATATAACCATTTTATTTCTAAAGCTCGAGCCTAATGAGGCCGAACTTTTTATTGTTTACTATGTCAATATAGCATGAGCTAGTTGGGTTTAGCTATATATATATCTATCTCTATAGGTATCTAATTAAAGTGAAATTTTTATAGTATATTCTAAACATGTATTTCTAGGACTATACAAAATGTGAGCTTAAAATTCCTTTTTTATAGGTTCTAGCAATTTTTCAAAATTAACTTTAGAAGTAGTCCCAATAGAATAAAATGATCTATACTTGTAGAGTTAAGTTTGATTGCATAAATTGCATATCATTTAGGGGTTGCAAGCATGGGGCAGTATATGACTTAAATATTTGATATTTTATAAATGAAATTGTATGTGTTAGGTGTGAAAAAGGCAAGGGAGGTGCTGGTGCAAGCTAGGTAACTTGATAAACCGATTGTGTGTATCTAAGGTTACTTTTGTGAGTATATATTCAAGTCCTTCTTTAACTCTTTTTATGTCAATAATAGAATGAGCATTTTAATATTGTTTTATGTATCTAAATTGATGTATTTGAGTTGTTTCAATCTCGCTTATTTACTACTTGAATTACTTGTTTACGAAACAATAATGATTTCAAGTTCATTAGTTAAATGTGTTACTACTATATGCTTTTATTTTGAAAACTAAATTGAAATTATTTTAGTTAGTTTATAATTTAATTAAGTTTATGATCAGCTTAGTTTCATTCCTCTAAATTATTATAAGAGATGGTTTGATTTTGAATGCTTTGTTGAACCACAAATGTGACAGTAATGTTTGGTTGATTATTTTTATGGAAATGGTATTTGATTTTGTGTATTACCACCCTGTATGAGATGTGTGGATGTGTTGTGGCATTATATGTACATATAAAATTATGATAGAATGTGCTATGGAGTTATGTGCAAATCTTAAATCGTGATGGTTACTATTGTACAATAGACAATAGGGCACTTAATTAAGTTTATGATCAACTTGGTTTCATTCCTCTAAATTATTATGAGAGATGGTTTGATTTTGAAAGCTTTGTTGAACCACAAATGTGGTAGTAATGTTTGGTTGATTATTTTAATGGAAATAGTATTTGATTTTATGTATTACCACCCTGTATGAGATGTGTGGATATGCTGTGGCATTATATGTACATCTAAGATTGTGATAGAATGTGCTATGGAGTTATGTGCAGATCTCAAATCGTGATGGTTACTATTGCACGATAGACAATAGGGCACTTGATTGTATGATGATAAAGGGAGAAGGGTCGTATTGTACTAATGTAGTTAAAGAATTAGCCGTCAAGTGTGCCTAGAGAGTAAGTTTGTGATGGCCTGTATGTGATTATCGGTTTGTGACGCTTATTACTGGGGTTAGTTAATATAGAATGGAGCTATATTGATGTTTTAAAAATGATTATTTATTATTTGATTATGTTTAAATGAGTATATTGATTTTTTAAAAATGATTATTTATTATTTTATTATGTTTAAATGAGTTTGAATGCAAGAATATAATTGATATTTCAAATGATTTATAATTTGATTCTAAATGCTCTAATTTGCTAGTTTGAGAAGTATATTGGGTTTGACTTAACTAAATTGTTTTCTACTTGTAACATCTCTTCACTGAGTATTTTTGTACTCATTTTACTTTGTTTTCTAAACCTTTTTAAATAGCAGGGCTTGGTAGAGAATCTTTTGGATCTAGAGAGTTTTATAAAAGTGATATATATGAGGTTGGCATAACAATTTTGTTCTTAAATTTCTCTCATCTTGGTGGCCATAATTTTGTTTACTTTAATTATATAACTCTCAAAAATGTATTCTACAAATTAAACTTCAGACTGAGTTGTTAACATTTTCTTAACTAATGTTTTAAAAGTAAATTTGTCTAATAAACTTATAATTAATGTTATGTATTAAATTTATTTAATTTTATTAAGAATGTGTTAAAAAGAATTAGGAAGTAAGTTCTAATGTCCATCTCGAGCTATGTGAGATGGAATGAGGTACTACATGTCTACCTTGAGCTATGTGAGAGGAGATGTGACAAATATAATTGGAAATCTAATAATACAGTTGAAGTTGAAGAAGTTAATCAGTTTTGAGGATTCTATAACCTTGGTAAAGCTCTTTCTAAAATCCTTGACAAATTACTTAAGGAAAACCTTATTCAATTTCTAACACCAAAAGCATCTCCTACTAATGCCAACCTAAAATTTTATTTTCATTTCTATTAAGTTATTGGTCATGATATAGATTGGTGCATTAAACTCAAACACACCATTCAAGACTTTATTAACTTTAAAAAATCACTCACCCTAAAATCGAAAAACCGAACACCCAGAACAACCTTCTACCTAACTAGGAAATTGTTCCACCCCCTAATCTACCTATTCTTATAATCAATATTGGGATGATAGAAGAAGCAATTAATTCTTTTTTTAATATCGAGTCTATTAAAAAACCAAGGAATAGAAGGGCTTCCTGGGACAACCTTCAAAAAAATTAATTATTGGGTGAATTACTCAAAGCTTCCTTCTTATAACATCTTACTGGAATTAATACAACTGACTGGGTGGGAGATTAAAGAAGAGCTAAAACTTAAAATTCAGGGGTCTGAAGCCAAGGAATTGGAGATTAAAGGGTTCAAAGTAAAAACTTGGACTGTAGCTTTTGCCCAAATAGGTCCTCAATCTTTACAAATTTCGTCATCTACTCATCAAGATATACATGAACTAAGAGGAGATCATTTTATGGATAATCTTAAGAATATAATCAGGCAATAAGTTAAAGAAGTATTAGTAAACATGTTCTCAGATAAGATACCATAAAAAAGTTCCCTATATATGCTAGAAAAGCATGTTAAAGTACTTTCACATCCTATAGAGTATTTATGCTTTGGGCAACCACTAGCATAAGTATTTGATTATCTTATTACAAGGAGTTTATTGGCTCCACTAAATTTGAAGGGAGTTAAAAAATTATTACCGTTAATTGATATAAATGCATATTATGGTTACTATCAGGTATTTGATCATGAAATCATCAATTGTAATGCTCTTAATTATCGAGTAAATAAATAGATCAAAAGTGGAAAGTATCATCCTAACATATAGTGACGTCCTTTAGTTATTGAGGATCTCATTAATAGCAATAGTGAAGAGAAAGTGGAATCAAGCTCTCAAAGAGGAAACACATAAAATGAGAAGAATTATTGGAATCATCTTACTACCACATGCCTTTTTCTTTTGTTCAATGTATGCAAATGAGGTTAACATAGATCTCTCAAAACATGAAGGATACTCATTGTTGAAGACTATCTGTGCTAGTTATGAAAGGAGCTACAGTGATTTAGAGTTTGCTTTCTTCAATAATTACTAGTCATTTGAAACTTGGAAATTGTTTTTTTTCAAGTTTTTATGCAATAAAGTTGACTTTGCCTATTTATATAATGTTTCTCGAAATAATTATATTAGTTGCGTTGATTATTTTACTTGTACTTTTTATATGTATTTTGCGCAAATTAAGTCATTTAATCCTAGCACAATTGGAAATATTTTTTTATTGCGTTTGGATTGTTTCATGATGTACAAAAAAAAATGCAAAATGTATTTGTTGAGTTTGAAAGTGTTGTGACCTTAAGGGGATCCTATGGAAAAATGGAGAAGGAAAACCAACTTTAATCAAAATAAAATAAAAAAATTTGAACTGAATCAGTCCACTTGTATAAACTCATAAAGTACTTTATGTTAAAACCTCACAAGAAAGAAAACTCCATAAGGAGCTATCTAAGCAAAAGTTAAAGATAAAAAATTTTAAATAAAAATAAAAGTAAAATATTCTGCTAAGGATAAAACCCTATAAAGAGGTTGCCTAAGTAAAAGTTAAAGACTATTATAAAGAGAGACTACAAAATAGTTAGTTGAAGGAAAAGCCATATATTAATAGAAAGAATTTCAGAAGTGATTTGTAATGTTTAGTTGTAATAGAATTAAATAAACTAAGGTTTTTTATTATTCTTGTAAAAAATTGCATGCAATATGTGTTATAACTTTCCTAACTAAATGGGAATATATCATACAAATTAAGGTTTGAGAAAAACTAGATGGCTAAAAAAAAGATGGCAAATTTGTTTTAATTTTTTAGACTTTATAGTTATTCTTTTAGATCATAATTTTTAAAATACCATTTGATAAGTGATTTTTGGATAAGAATCCTATCTCTATTTAGAAATGTGGTGAGGTATCTGAATGTGATCAACATAAATTTTAGGAGACATCCTATTTTAAGGGCATATTGCGAATAATCTAAAATAAATTAGTATCAATATGAGGGGTAAATTGAAAAAATCCAAGCACACAATATCAAATCAATAAAAGATTATAGTTTACAAGTTGCCAATTGCAAGTCTCGAGTCTAAGTTTAAAAGGCTAAGATTTTTATACTCCAAAGTTCTTAAAGACATCCTCAACATTCTTATCTTCGTCTGTAGTGGCAAATCTCTCTTGATCTTCTTATCTTCTAATCTGATTCAATTGCGAAGCTGTTATTTATTGACATAAAAGGGTAACCTAAGCTTCTTAAGATGATGGACAAGCATATCCAAATAAAATATCAAAGTAAGTATTATGACATACATATATACATGCATACATATAGTTGAATATACTTACTCTTTATTGTTGTGATAAATTTATGATGTAATCTCTGCAAGCCTCTGTCAATATGATCATATATTCCTCTTACTATTGTAATAACTGTATTTGCTTCCTGCATTCTATGTTTTGACAATTATTTAGTTTCATTTAATGAAAAAATATCAATTTTGGTACCTAAACTTTTTGTTACAAATTATTTTCGATTTTTGAAAATACTAAGTCAAAGATCTCTTTCATTCAAGAAAGTTTTCTAAATTAGTTTTCTCACCTAGAATTTTGATGCTATGTGACAGAGTTTTTCAAATGATTTTCTCACTTACAATTTTGACACTAGGATTCATAGTTTTCAAAAATTAATATTCTCGCCTAGAATTTTGATATTAGGAGATAAAATTTTATAAGTTGATTTTCTCGCTTAGAATTTTGACACTAGGATACTAAGTTTTCAATATTGATTTTTCTTACCTAGAATTTTGATGATAGGAGATAAAGTTTTTCAAAATTAGGTTTCTTATCTAGAATTTTAATGTTAGGAGACAAATTTTTAAATTAATTTTCTCATTTAAAATTTTGACACTAGGAGATAGAGTTTTTCAAATTGGTTTTTCTCACCTAGAATTTTGATACTAGGATATAAAGTTTTCAAAATTGGTTTTTTCGCTTAAAATATTTAATGCTAAGTGATAAAGTTTTCAAAAAATTGAATTTTTTAATTTGAAATTTGAAGTAAGAGTTTTTCAAAATGCTTTTCTTGTGCTAAAATTTTTCTTATTAAGACTATTAACACCAAGTGAGAGATGATTTTTAGACCCTCTAACATCCTCTGATATGTTGCTTCCATACAAATTCTATTTTATAAACAATGACAAAGTAGTGAGCAACTGTCAGCACCTCAATTTTAAAGATGCTAAATGATATATCAAAAATATAATGATGATCACCAGACAAACAGAAATGCATGAAAATTAGTAGTATATCAGTAATTCGAATTTAAGTCCATTTAAACCAAAGTCTAATCTCCAAAAATTAAGTCTTATACCTATAAAGCTCAGAACACTAAGCTCGATTTGTTTAGGCCTTATTTGGCCTAAAAGAAAGGCTCTTGTCTTAGCCTTTTAAGCCCATCGACTCACTAAAGAGGCGATTGCCTCTTTGGTCCAGTGGGTAATTTTATAAGGTGAACTCCTCTGTAAATTGACCTAAAGCAACTTTTGATCTTCATAAGTTATAGGATAAGGATAAAACATCATCTTGTTATCTTTAATAACCAAACTAATCAGATATGATAAGGCTTTATCCCGAAATAACAAGGCTTTTATCTTAAAATGATAATTTAAAGGATTAAAATTAATTAAAATTTAAAATTATCTTGTTTGTTTTGAGTTGCCTATAAATAGCAACTTCTACTGCTATCGAAGGCTTTTTTTTATGAGGATTTCAATAGAAGAAAGACTTAAAAATATCACTTTATTATTAGGATCTTAGAGACTTTTAACTAAAAAAGTAGACTTAGATGGTAATTATGAAGTTTTTAAATTTTAATTAATAAAAATAGTTTAGAAACCTTTGTGATATAACCCTTTGCTAATCTAACTAGCAAAAACTATAATAATCTATTGGAACCTTGCCCAATGATCAATCTAGCATAAACCAAAGGAATTAGAACCCTTTAGTTATCTAACAACTAAGAACTCTAATTATCAAAGGCAAATTTACAACTCAAATTCAGAAGCAAATTCAAAAATAAAGCTTTTCACGAGAACTTAAGAAAATTCGAATTCTGAAGAGGTATATTAATATGGACGAATTTAAGGTTTATTACATGTATATATAGACTTCTCTAATCCTATGCTAATCAAGTTCCTTGTAAGGATAGGAAACTAATCCTTATAGAAATAGAAAACTAATAAGTCTTATCCTTCCCAACTAGATTAGGATAATGACCACACTTCTAGATAAACTAAACAACTAATCAACTAATTTTCTAGTTAGACTAGGATACTAACTAGATAAATAAAATAAGATAACAATTAAATAGATAGTCTTCTAATTAGACTAAGAAACATACTAACTAATCTAAATTCATTAAGGGTAAACACTTGTATGGGCCGAATTTGTAGCACCCTCAACTACAAACATACACGTGTCCATAATAATGCACAACCACGTGGCATAAGAAAATTTTTCATGTATATTATAAAATCTTGTACAATGTATATAACTTACTATTGTACACAAACATTACACATTTCGAACTAAGCATACATAATGTCTTTACATAACCAAAATGCCATATGAAAATGAGGATGAGATTGTCGACACCAAGCTTGCCTCTGACCTACCTAAGCTCACAAACAACGCATACCTCAAGTTCTATTTATCTACAACCTGAAAAATATATTTTGCAAAGGAATGACCTTGCGACTCAATAAGTAATTATTAATATAATCATACATATAATACTTCTCAAGAACTAATTAAGGGAAAATATATAAACCTTGCTCACAATAAACTACAAGAATTTTCCAAAACATACTATGCACGGCCGTGCAGAAATTATACACGGCCGTGCCCGAGGCTTACCTTTTTCTCTCTGGACCGCACGGCCATGCCCCCTATATCCGCACAACCAAGCTAAGAAGGCACATGGCCGTGCCTGCTTCCATTATTCTTTTTCATGAATTGCACACGGTCGTGCCTCAAGTCTGAATTTGAATCTCAATAAATGCACGGTCGTGGGTTGAAACCACATGGCCGTGTCCCACAACCTGTACAACATCCGAAACATCACAAAAAGGTATCCAAACACCACAACTCAAATATTGGTGCAACATATATACTAAATCACACCATTTCAAGTAATCCACAACCATAATCTTCATAATCACATCTCATATTAAAACCACATTCAACATATATATATATAAACACGATGCACTAATACATGATCATGCACATTCATTATCCATAACCAATTCACATAATCACAAGAATGTGTACACTCACATTCTCATCTCATAGTTCAATATCAGATCAAAACCATTTTCATATCATCATCTTACACAAAGCCACATTTAGCATATTTTTCACAATCACATTCACAAATTCAAATGGCCATATAGTGAGACTATCCGCCCGACTCAGTCTCACTTCATTTAATTCAATCATGGGTAGCTATTCGCCCAGCTCAGCTTTCCCATCGTACATAATCAGTGAAGACTATCCACCCAGCTCGGTCTTCACTCAACACACTTTCTCACACATCATCATTTCCTCATTTGTTTCACTTTCTTGTGAAACACAACACCTCATATACAACATAACTCAACATAATTGCATCACAATAAGTCATAATATTAACATTTCATCAATAACTTCTAATTCATTCTCACATTCACATCATTCATCATACACAAATATGATATTCACCATAATTCACAATTCACATATATTCAATACATAAAAGAGTGGAAACTTATTCCACCTCATTATTCTCAAATCTACAAATTCACCACGTTCAATTCATAACTTAAATCATAATTCACTATTCTCACATTCATTACATCTCATTTCTAGCCACATCAAATGGCTTACACAATTCATACAATTATACAACCAGTATATATACAAGAGAATTGATATTTAGATATATAAGTATTATGTTAATAATCACTTACCTCAAGCTTTCAACTCCTTCTAGAAAAAAAAGCTCCTCCTATTGAGTAAGGTCTCTTCTATCCCTTTCAACTCCTACATATAATTATATATCAATTTTCAACAAGAAACATTGCAATTCACCCCAAACTCACAAAGTGCAACTAAATGCTTAAGATTCAATATAGCCTAAAGATGCACACACAAGTCCAATGACCATAAAATTTCAACTGAAACTAGGGTTATATGTTTACTATCAATTCCAATTAGAATTACTCAATTCGGCCAAGTATAGAATTAATTATGAATTTTTGAATCCATTCAGGTAGAATAGGGCATTCAACATGAGTAGTATATTGTCAAGCTCTATTAAACCCTTTTAACAACACATTCAGTCCAAGCTCAAAACTTAAAAATTATAAAAGCTCTCTAAAATTTTCAGAGCATCTAACCATACTTAAATCAGAGCTCTATAGGCAAAATTATGGTAAAAAACCTAAGATTGAAAAATAGAGGAACAGAACCTGAATTGCAACAAATAAAAACTCAACTATAATCAACAACAAATGCATGTAAATCTTACCAATTGATGCTCCAATAAATTAAAGCCCTTCTAATATTTCCTAAAGCTATTATTTGATAGCTTTAATAAGATCAAAACCTCTCAAGAATCCACCAAGAATACACATTTCTTTTCCCTCACCAAAAACTCTACACACCTACTCCCACACATATACACACACACACTCTCTCCAATCAAAACCCACCATTTGCCCCTAAAGTGTCTTCCTCATTGTATTATTATCACTTAATATAATAATAATAATAATACTCTTGATAATTATCACCAAATATCATCACAATCTCCTTTTAATTCCTTAATGAAATGGGATAATTACATAATAGCCCATAACTTCCTAATGTGATAATTTCATCCTAACTTTCTTTACAATTAGGTCTCTCTCTACAATTCATACACACTTCCAAACTTATATAAATCCATTATCTATTATGTGCGATATGCAATATATGAGGACAGAACACGTATTTAAAAAGGTGAGCGTTACATAATTCTTCATTCTCTTTGGGCTGTCATGTATATTCGGTCTCTCCATGATTCATGGACTTAGAGTTAAGCCCAACATATGCTCTATGCTACTCCTTAGTCCAATGCATGTATTTGGACTCCTTTTGGCCCAAGTTCTTCATATTGGATTAGATGTACATATCTTGGGCCCAACTCCATGGGTGCTGAATTAGTGTTGACCATGAATTGACTTTGACCTTGGTGTTAACCATTGACCAAATGACTTTGAACGAGTCCTATAACAGCCTCTTTCATCCTCTTAGCTCTTTCTTATTTTTTAGGCCTCCATCATAGCTTAATGGATCCAAATTCTCCTTATTTGTTATTGTAGAATTTGCACCTCCCTCTTTGACTCCTCCCATGGCTAAATTTGGTATAGGAACTCCATGATATTTTGTATCACTTCCCTCTTCTTTGAAAGGATTCGCCCTCAAATTTGTACCTTCTAAAGTTGGTAAATCCATAAATCCTCCGGATTAAACACAAACTCTTTGGTTGATAACTTCTCCGTTGAAGTAAATATCCACTCAATAAATTCTATAATAAATTGAACTTGATTGTACACTTGAAATGTGGAACTTATTTTCACAAACTCATATGGAAGGAATTCTTAATGCTGCATTCTAATCTTTACTATGGGAATGAAATCTTCAAAGTATTCTTGATCTTATAGGCATAAGGTATCTAAATAATATCATCAAATGGATTATTATATGGCTTAAAATCCTACAAAAGAACTTTTAAAACACTAGAAAAAGAGTGATTAAAGTTGTTAGTATAACCATGATGAATTATCAACTCCTCATTCTTTATGATGCTCTCAATCTCTAACTTTTTCTCTTCATATTGTCTTTTAACCAATTCAATTACTTTAAAATGTTCAATTTTTCTTGGATTCACACTTTATCATAGTCTCCTCACAAATAACTTCTTTACTTTCACACTTCTTTTCATAAGTAATGCTCTCTTCTACTTCATTAGTTTGATCATACATTTTAACACATAATTGATCCTCATGTTTCTTCTCATAATCACTCAATACCATTCCAACATTAGTACTACTCTTAACAGTCATCACCTTTCCTTTAAGACATTCACATTTAATATAACCACATCTAAAACATTCAAGACACCCAATATCATTAATTTGACTAGGTGGATTCTCACTTTTATTTTTAAACTCTTCTATTTTAGTCTCAATAATGGGTCTATCATCCTTATCACTCCAACTCTCAAAAAATGAATAAAAATTAGAGTCATACCTCGAGTGCTTTCTTTTAAGATGTCTTCTTAAATTTTGATCAACATCATCATCTCCATGATTCCTAAAATTATAACCTCCATAAAGTCTATCTCTATCTCCTCTTGCTCTTTCAATGCCGTCAAAATTGTATAAATTTCTATAGTAATGAGTTGGCACAAATCTCTTACACATGATAGACTTCATCTCTTGCTATATAGAAATAGCTCCTTCTCCACTTCTATGCCTAATAGAGATAAATTGGTCCCACCATCCACTCGCATAATTAGTGAACTTAATGGCTGTCAATTTTACCTTTTTCTCTTCGGTGTAGTTATGGCACTCAAATACACGCTCTACCTTCTTCTCCCATTCCAAATATGCCTTAGGATCACTTTTCCCATGGAAAGCTAAAATTTTCATCTTAATTGATCCCAAATTCTCATATTTGGGTTTGCCTTTATTGGAATATGTAGAACCTTCTTCGGCAGCCTCCTCTTCTAAATCATCAAAGAGGTTTCATTTGGTATCCTTTATATGACTAGGAGTACCTAGTTCCAACCTCTCCAACCTTTCTTAAACTTTGCGGTTTTCACTCCTCATGTCCTTTTATTGTACCATCATCTTTTGTAACATCCCTTGTATCACCTCTAAAATAATTTTCTCATTAGGATCTATGATGTAAACCTACAAAAAAATAATAGAAAAGTCCTATTATAACACTCCCTCACCTGTTTCACTCGGAGTTAGTATCACTCTAATGCACTCATCAAATTGATCACAAAAAGAATTTCCCTTTTAATTCTTATTTGAGCTAGGCTTTTTACTATTTCTTCCCAAAATAATTACAAATTAAAAACCTTGATAATTAAAGCTAACAATAAAAAATGAACTTTTGGCCTTAAGATAGGGTATTCGGCCAAACAAGAAGAAAACACAATAAATTTTGACTTTTTGACTTTTTTTACTTCTTTTTTTTAATCACTAAAAACATAAAACTAAACAGATACGGAAGCCTCCAAACACCTTTTGAAGTTTAAATCACAATATGTGATTTTTATGCCTTTTCAGGTGGTTTTAGGTAAGTCTGAATTTGGAGACTGTTTATGCATGATTTGTTTTTGTATTTTCACTTTTATAAGGGTTGAACAATGTGATATAAGGTGAAAGATTTTGAAAATTTGAAAAATATAGAATCTTGGATGTTTTCTTTGAGCTTGAATCCCAAGATTTGAGATAACGGGTGAAAAGAAGGGGTAGAATGATAGAATAATGTAGGGGCTATTTTGTTTAATGAAAGAAGGAGAAGAATCAAGAAATTATACATATGTTATGAATTTTCAAGGGTTTGAATGATACTTACTTAGTTTGGCACAATTTGATGTAAATTGGCAATGGATAGTTTTAATGCAATAGGCGACCTCCTTGCTTTGTTGTTGGCTGAACTTTTGATACAAAGTTGATGACGATCTTGTTGATGCTGTCGAATCCTCTTTGAATGATGCTTTTTTTTTTATGTAAATTCTCAAATAAAAAATTAAAGGATACGTAGCTTATACTAAAGCCTGTGCTCTAATACTAAACTGATATAACCCTTTGCTAATCTAACTAGTAAGAACTATAACAATCTATTAGAACCTTGTCTAAGGATCTATCTAGCATAAACTAAAGGAATTAGAACCCTTTAGTTATCTAACAACTAAGAACTTTAATTATCAAAGGTAAATTTACAACTCAAATTAAAAAGCAAATTCAAAAATAAAGATATTCACAAGAACTGAAGAAAATTCAAATTCTAAATAGGTATATTACTATGGACAAATTTGAGGTTTATTACATGTATATATAGACTTCTATAATCCTCTGCTAATCATGTTCCTTGTAAGGATAGGAAACTAACCCTTATAGTAATAGAAAACTAATAAGTCTTATCCTTCCCAACTAAATTAGGATAATGACCACACTTCTAGATAAACTAAATAACTAATCAACTAATTTCCTAGTTAGACTAGGATACTAACTAGATAAACAAAACAAGATAACAATTAAATAGATAGTCTTCTAATTAGACTAAGAAACATACTAACTAATCTAAATGCATTAAGGATAAACACTTGTGTGAGCTAAATTCTTCCTTCTCTTTAGGCTACTATGTATATTCAACCTCTCCATGATTCATGGGCTTAGAGTTAAACCTAATACATGCTCCATGCTGCCCTTTAATCCAATACATATATTTGGACTCCCTTTAGCCTAAGTTCTTCATATTGGATTAGATGTACATATCTTAGGCCCAACTCCATGGGTGCTAAATTAGTGTTTACCATAAATTGACTTTGATCTTTGACCTTAGTGTTGACCATAAGTTGACTATTGACCAAATGACTTTGAACGATTCCCATAACAGCCTCTTTCATTCTCTTAGCTATTGTTCGTGTAATTGGGCCTTCATCATAGCTTAATGGATCCAAATTCTCCTTATTTGTTATAGTAGAATTTGCACCTACCTTTTTGACTCCTCCCATGGCCGAATTCGGTATAGGAACTCCATGATCATTCACATTACTTTGTTGAAGTTTTGATTCCTTCCATTCTACCATTTGAAGTGCCGTTCTAGCCACACAGGTATAAGTCTTGTGGTAAAATTTTTCATTCTTTTTTCCTACTTTTGTTTCTAATTTTGTTGTTTTCTTCTCGTTTCTTATGTATTTTATTTTTATTTTACCTTGTTTTGAGTTTTTTATTTAATTTTCTTTTGTATATGGAAATGTGCATTTTCTATGTTTAATAAGATAAAAGTAGTTTTATATTTATCTGAGTTTCTTATTTTAAATTGCCTCTGAACTTGTGTTTCATTTTGAAAATAAAAGTTTGTATTATGATTATGTTCTTGATAGTGTAGAGGTGATCTCCCCTTTGTAGAGGCAAACAACTCTTTGTTGAGCTGAATGTCTTTACTTTGTGATGATTGCCTCTACATCATATTGCTCCATACTTAGAAACCATAGTTGTTTTGATTTTTCTTGAGGGGAATATTTTTAACAACTTAAGGATTATGATTTAGTTTTATTGCAATTGTCAATGCAATTATAATTAAGTAATTAAAGGAAAGTTAATTTAAATTAATTTTTAAGATATTAATATATTTTTCTTAAGAATTTGGATTAGTTAATGGCATTATTATGATATTTAATAAATTGTTGTTAATAAAATTCTTTTTTTTTAGTCTTTTCAATTGTTAAAAATTACATGTTTTAGGTTTTTTTTTTTTTTTTTTTTGTGATTCTTGGATTTTGCATATGAATGATTAAGATATGTATAGTAAGGTTAATTAATTAGTTCTATATTGTTAGCGAACGAATGGTAGTATATTTTTAGTTCATTATTTGGTTTACGTTATTAGAACTAACTTTATTATTTTGCATATTAGAGAGGGGATAAAGTGTGACTAAATGGGCTTTTTGAATTGTCCACTCAAATGGGCTTAATATATTATGTTAGATAGTTTTTCCTTTTGTTGTATTTTTATGAGTTGTAATTATTTTTCCTTCCATTTCTTATAGAATAGGTTAGAATAGGTTTTGTTATTATTTTTTATTGGTTATAACTCTTTTCTCCTCTCTCTTTCTTTGAATGATTTTATTATTATTGTGGTTGGATTATCGTAATGCATGAAGATAATAACTTGATTATATGTGGATTAAATTGTATGATAGAAATGATAAAAAAATGCATATAATTAGGAAACGGTTAAAGAAAATGATTATAATGAATGAAATACAAATGGAGGCAAATCAAAAGGTTGGGCGAGCTCAAACCCGTATTCAATTTCCGAACTAAGTCTCTAAAGTGTGGTTATTGGGTTTCTATGGAATTCAATTGCCACAAATCCAGTTTCTTGGTTATTACCCAAGTGGCAGCTTTTGACTTTGATTTTAATATTTGTGACTAGTTTTGTAATTTTTCAAGTGCATTACAAAGGCTGTATGGTACCTTAGTTGCTAAATACTTGGATGTGCGTTAAACTCCGCTGCCTATAGTGCTATTTTTTAAAAAATAATTGTAAAGAGTAAAAAATATTGGTCAAATTTATTTAAAAGTATAAAAATTATCATACAAAAATTATTGGTCAAAATTATTTTAAACTATATATTTTTATTCTTAAAAATGAATTTTAGATTATAAAAATTTTTACTTTTTAGTAAAATTATTATAATATAAAAACAAAAATAAACAATATATGCTCTAACATAATTTTTCTAAGTAAATTTTACACTTTAAAATTTTAAAAATTACTGATCAAATTTTTTAAGAATAAAATAAATTTTTAAAAATGAATGAATACTTTAAAATAAAAAATAACTAGTAAAAAATGAATAGACATATTAAATTAAATTTTAAAAATATTTAAGGTTGAATTTTACTAGAATGAAAGATTAAGATTTTTTATAAATTTATCAAACTAAAAAATCAAATTTTAATATTTGTTAAATAAATGTTGTATAAAAACTTAACTTAAACTTTTTTTAATTTATAAATTTTAATAGTCAAAAGCTAAATTTAAAGTGATGTTTCTTTTATAATAGTTAAAGAAGTTTTTGTCAAAAATAAAAATAAAATAAATGGGGAAAAACTCCAAATAAAAAATTGCAGTACTGGAAAAAGAAAAATTTTTATTTTACCTTTATTTTGTATCATTTATTTGTATTTTTAATATTACTACTTATCAAACAATTTCTCTTCAAAAATTAAATATTTTATTTTCATTCCTACTTGATATAATTACGAATAGTCAAATTAGTCCTTGGAAATATTTATTTGCTAAAAATGTCTAGAAAATTAGAATATTTCTATGCAAAATAATTGAAGAAAGCCAATGTGACACAAAGAACAAGCATGGATAACAAGGCTACTACACAACTAGGCCTTAAAAAAAATAAATAAGTTTCAAACACAAATTTGAGAGAAAATAATTGTATTTTTTCTTGAATCGATAAAAATAAAAGAATAATGTTGTCTACTTGTAGGGTGACACAATCTACCAACCCTAAACTAAGTAGGAAATAAAAATTTTATATAATCCTAATTAATATAGGAAAATCAAATCCTAGTTAATACAGAAAAATTAAAATAGGAATAAAATAAAATTCTAACTAAATAACAACAACAACAACAACAACAATAATAATAACAATATGGTAATCCTTCTACACCATTCTTCTTCACTTGAAAAAAACTCGTCTTCAAGTTTATACTTGAAAATTGAAATCTTCCATGCCAAAGAAATAAATATTTTGAATATCGTAGCGCCTTTGTGAAGTAACTTGAGTCAAATCCTTCAATTCGAAATTTTGTTGTACCCATAATTTCTAAAAGAGGATTAATAGTAACGTAACCAAAATTTGTGACTCCAATAAAATTAACATATTCCAACTTAAAATTTTTTTGAGAATTTTGAACCTTTGATTCACTATACACTTCTTGATTCTGGACAAAGTCGCATCACTTTTAAGATTTTTAACCTCATTAGCAATTTCTTCTTCAATCTTAATACTAATCTCTTTTTCAATTTCTTAAACCATCAAAACTGCTTCTTTTTATTCTACTTTTTCTTCTTCACTTTCATGAACATTTTCTTGATGTTAACTTCACATTCCTTTGCTACATCTTTAATTATCTCTTGATGCACTGCTTTAACTTCTACGTTTTTCACCTTTTCATCAACTTAGTACACCATATTTTTTTAGAATGAGATGAACTCATTATCTAGCATAAGAAACTTATCTCCTTCCTTTCTTTTGGCTTGTAACTTCTTCTACCAAAAATAAATTATCCTCTTAATTTAAAGACCACTAACTTCGCACGTTCATAATTAGAGATTTTTCATACATTCAAAAATTCATTCTATCTCTGTAATCCAATTAACAAAAATATGACTATAGGGATTACAATCATAACAAGGAATATATTCCATACAAACTTCACGTCTATGTGTTTTTGCAGAAACATATATTTCATAGGTTGGCCTTGAGCAGTATATTCTCTCAAACTTAGCCTATTATCAAATTAATCTCTATTGGCATCTATTGTTCAAACATTGAATTGATCATCAATTTCTTCATAACATCCCTTGATACGCCTGAATTTGTGATCTCCTCTTTACTTAAAAATATTAAACACAGCCTTTCGATTTTATCATGCAGTTCTCTAGACTCTTATACTCTGATTATAGTCATGAATATGATTGCTTACTCTACCACAGTCACCTGACATAGGAGTAGGCGATTAACTTACTTTAATACCACCTGACGAAACATGTAGCATGATTAACCAACACACGATTGATTAACAAAATTAAACAAGTCTTAAATCTAGAGACCCAATTCTCAAGATGAGAAAACTAAGCCAAAGCTTTTTTATTGAATCTGATAAAAGTTCTTAACAAAACCCTAAGAATAACTATTTATACCCAAGACATACATAAGGGTAAAATAGTAGTCAAATAATTATCCCAAATATCTAAATAAAAGAACAATAAAAAAATAACTAAATGTCAAAATTATACGGAAGGGTTTTTTTTGTGATTGTATGGCCCTGTGCAACCGCATCAATAAGCTTCATGCTACGACCTATATGATTAGGGCGATCATAACAGAATGGTTTGCTGTGATTGCTGCAATCTTCACTTCACTACAATGGCAATAATAAGACGCTCATGTGCCCATCATTAATGATCTTCATTATAATGTATACCTCTAAACTATACACTATATGGGTAAAAAATGATAGCATAAAAAATAAGTTAATATATCCATAATTTGCATTATTTGCCAAATTGACACTCCAATTTCCAACTTTTCTGATTTAATTACATTATACGTGGATTGAGGAGAAAGTAAGAAGAATAAAATTAATTTTTATTGTATTTAGCTATTAAAATTTGGAAAAAGTACAAATAAATATATTGTGTTTTAAGCATTTTAGAATCAGGGGTTTGTAAATTTTTTTGTGATACTTCGACACCTTGTGGTTTCCTATTTATAGTAGTTAGATGACAAAATTTATTACAATTTGTGATTTCTCTCTCCTCAAATATCTAAAAATTAAATTTTTAATACAATTTGATAGAGAAGGAAAAAATAAGTTTATTCATGGTAGTTTTTAGTGGAAATAGTAATATAAATAAAAGAAAAAAATAAAAACTAATTTTTTTCATATTTTTATCTTAAAAAAATGATTCTAAACACTACGAACAATGACACTATTACTAAATCCACATTAAAATTATGAGAATTTGATTTAAATTAAAAATTAATTTTTAGGATACTTGAAGAGAGAGAAATCATGAAATATAATAAAATTTTGTCACTTAAGTGCTATTAAATTAAAATCACAGGGTACTAAAAAATGTTATAAAAAAATTGCAGGGTCCTAATGCTAAAATACTTAAATCACAATGTACTTATTTGTACTTATCACTTAAAATTTTTAGGAGAGAAGGAGAACTAAAAGAGAATTATTCCCTTATACCCCATCTATAAGGTGAAAATAATCACAAACCAAAATTATAATGTAAAAAAAATTTAACTATCTAAATCTTTCAATTTGTTCTAGATACTACAAGCTATATGCATACTAATTGTACCAGTCCAATAATAATTTCATCTATTTCTTTTAAGCTCTCTATAGCACTTAAGCTATCACATTCTTATCAAGCATGACAAATTCCATAAACATATTAAGAAAAAATAAAAAAAATATTACATAGTGAATAAATATCAAGTAATTAGTATAGAGTGAATACTGTGAGACCCACAACATATGGCCTTAAATGAATCCATATAGGTGGCCAAAGGAAATTAATTAATTATTAAATGAATATAAAGATATGCCATGCACATTCATTGCTTAACACACATTACAATCATTCAAGTGAGTGAAACAATTATATAGTTATATGCATAAAAGAAAAACAAATTATATAAGAGTGATCTGCAACAGAGAATTGGCAGTCGCCAGTGTCTGGTGGCAGCCAGAGAGAGTGGAAGTCGCTAGTCACTAGCACTCGCTAGTTTCTGGAACCAGCCAGGGGGACTGGCGATCTCCAGTCACTGGCGCTCACCAGTGCCTGGAGGCAGCCCCTCCCTAATTCAACATGAAATTGCTCAAACTTTACTCTACTTGTATTACATTCACAACATACTTCTTAGACAATGTTTCTCACATAAATATGCTTAACTAACTTATCCAAAATAACATATAAAGGTTTAGAATGAATACAACTATATACATGAGCTTCACACTCCAAATCTTATATGCACATTACATAATACAATCCTAGCACAACATTACATATGACCAAGATGTTCATAACATCATCACAAGATGCAAGTGGTATATGACAATGAGGATGGGAGATGATTTCACCAAGCACACCTCGGGCCCTTCTGAGATCGCTAACTATGCAAGCTTCGAGCTCTTACTAACTACTCCCTGAAAAATAGTTGCAAAGGGGTGAGCTTGTGACTCAATAAGTAATTACCAATATAACTATACATATATCACTTTTCAAGAACCAGTTAAGCTGAATATATAATAAGGATTTAATAGACTATATTCAAATAGGAATTATAACCTTAATTCCAACACATACCAATCCTTTATAGAACTCATATGATACATATCCAGAAAATATACAAATCATATACCAAACATATACTGAAAGTATACTAAGTTTAGCTTACATTTAAACACATTACTCATACATATCAATTCATACATATCACAACCATGTAAAATAATAATCACGTATTATCACATGAAATAAAAACTCATTCATTTATATCACGACATCACAGTTTGGTATCCAGCCGAAATCACCTCACAATCACATTTCTCATAAGTGGTCACACACTGAGACTATTCGCCCGGCTCAATCCCAGTTCTTACATTGTCACATGTAAATTATTGGGTAGCTATTCGCCCAGCTCAACTTACCCATCTCACAATTTATATTTTCACATGTAACCACTACTGAGACTATCCACCTGACTCAGTTCCAGATTTCACAATTAGTGGAGGGTATCAGCATGGCTCAGCCCTATTATTACAAATAACTTTACATTTCCTCACAATCATTTAATCAATCCATAAACACATACACAATTCATATTTCAATAGTCATATTTCACTTCATACCACATTCAATCACAATTCAACATTTTCATAATCTATTTCATTTCATACCACATCACATGACTTGCCCAATTCATCCATAGCAATATAATTCTTATATTTAAGAGAATCAATATACATATATATTATATTAATAATTACTTACTCAAAAGTGCTTTCAACTCCTTCAAAAGAAAAGCTTCTCCTAGTGAGTAGTGTCTCTTCTATCTTTATCAATTCCTACACATAATCATACATCAATTTATATAGCAAACATGACACTTGCACCTAACTCACTAGATGTAACTAAATGTTCAAGGTTTGCTAAAGCCAAAAGATGTACACACAAGTACAATGACCATAAAAATTATACTGAAGCTAGTAATACGAGTCTACTATCAATTTCAGTTGGAATTACTCAATTCGGACATGCATACAATCATCTATGAATTTTTTATTTAAATCAGGCAAAATAGGGTCATTAGGTTGAGCAAGAAAATGTTGAACCCTATTAGATAGTCTTAACAGCAAATTCAGCTCAGACTCAAAATATGAAAGTTGTAGAGAACTTTTTGAAGTTTTCAGAACATCTAATCTTGCTTATATTGGAGCTTTAAATCTCAAGTTATAGTAAGAACACTAGAACTGATAAAAATAGAAAACATAGCACGAATTCACAACATCAAAAACCTAATTTCAATTAATAAAAATACATGCATAGCTTACCTAATGATGCTCAAATAGCTTATGAATCTCCTATAGCTCCCCAAAATTATTGTTAGATAAGTAGAGCAAGATCAATTCTCCCAAAACCTCTCAAAATCACTCTTTTCCCTTCCTAATAGAATTCTCTACAACATTTACAAACACATATACACACACACATACACATATAAATTATACCAATCACAAGCTACCAAATATGCATGTAGGTGTCCCTAATTAAAATTTTTAATCTTATCAAAGATTAAAATAATAAGAATCTAGATAATTATAAATAATTATCTCTACAATATCCCTTCACCCTTTTAATGAACTACGATTATTATATAATAATCCATAACTTCCTATTATGATAAATTAATCTCAACTTTCCTTACAATTGAGTCCTTCTCTACCATACATGCACATGCCCTCTTAAATGTAATCCATAACTCTACTCTATATATGTTATGGATGGTATAATGCATGAATGATGCATCTAAGGTATGGGTGTTACAATTCTCCCCTCTTTAAATAAAATTTCATCCCCGAAATTTACTACTCACCACTTTCTGAAAATAAATATGGATACTTTTATCTCATTTATTCCTCCACTTCCTATATTGCTTTTCTAGGAGAATAATGACTCCATTTGACCTTCACTATGGGTATTTCTTTGTTTCTCAAATGTTTCACCTTTCAATCTAAAATTTCTATTGGTTCCTCCACATAGGTTAGCATCTCGGAAACTTCTATCTCTGGTTCGTGTATAATGTGACTCGAATTTGATCGGTACCACCTTAATATTGACATATAAAATACATTATGAATATAAGATAACTCTTCTAGAAGTACCAATCTGTATTCTAGTGGTCCAATTCTTTCTATAATCTCATAGGGTCCAACATATCTAGGACTCAATTTTCCTTATCTGCCTTTAAAACCCCTTTCCATAGTGACATCTTTAAGAAAACCTTCTCTCCTACCTGATACTCCATTTCCTTTCGATGTTGGTCAACATAACTTTTTTGTCGATCCTGTGCCGCTTTAAGACCTTTCTTCACTACTTGTATTGTATCAACCATTTCTTGAATCACCTCAGGCCCTTCTAGTTGTCTCAATCCCTCTACATCCCAATATACCGGACTTCGACATTTCCTTTTATATAAAGCCTCATAAGTAGCCATTCTGATGCTGGAGTCATAACCATTGTTATATGCAAACTCTATCAATAGTGAATGATCATCTCAGTTTCTTTTAAACTTAAGTATATAATCTCTTATCATGTCCTCTAGTGTCTGAATTATTCTCCTTAATTGCCCATCTATTTAAAGATGAAAAGCCGTACTAAAATGCAATTTTATTCCTAAAGCTTGTTGCAAACTTCCCTAAAAATGTGAAGTGAATATGGGATCTCTGTCAAATATAATTGACAAAGGAACTCTGTACAATCTTACAATTTTTGAAACATACAAAGAAGCTAATTTGTCTAGAGAGTCATTTGTTTGAACCGGTAACAAATGAGCTAATTTAGTCAATCTATCTACTATTACCCACATAGCATCATGTTTTCAAAAAGTTCGAGGCAACCCCACAACAAAATCTATTGTTATCTTCTCCCACTTCCATTCAGGAATCTTTAAAGGTTGTAATTTACCTGCAGGTGCTTGATGTTTAGCTTTTACTTGTTAACAAGTCAAACATCTTACAATAAACTCTGCTATATATTTTCTCATTGTTGGCCACTAATAGAAAGACTTCAAGTCCCGATACATTTTAGTACTACCAGGATGTATTGCATAAGGGGCAGAATGAGCTTTATTCATAATTTGCCTCCTTAACTCTCCAGTGTCCGGTATGCACATCCGATCTTCCATCACTAATATGCCATTCTCCATGATTGCAAATTAGGAATTAGTTCCAGCTTCTACTTTTTCTTTCATCTTCTTCAAATATGGATCTTCTATTTGAACACGTCACATTTGATCTCTCAATGATGGTCTAATTTGTAAGGTAGCCAATACATAACCTTTCCCAATTTCAAGTATAGCATTCATTACCTGCAAAGCCACTAAATTACCCATATTATAACAAATTATCCCAGCAGAACATTCCACTATTTTTCTGCTCAATAGGTCCGCTATAACATTTGCCTTTCTCTGCTATAACATTTGCCTTTCCCGAGGGATACTCAATGGTACAATCATAATCTTTTAATAGTTCTATCCATCTTCACTGTCTCAAGTTTAGTTCCTTCTGAGTAGAGATATACATCAAACTTTTATGATCATTAAAGATAGAAAATGTCTCCCCATATAGGTAGTGCCTCCAAGTCTTTAATGCATGAACAATAACGACCAACTTTAGATGCATAGGCTATCACCCTTCAGTTTGTATGAGGACACATCTCAATCCTTGCCTTGAAGCATCGGTATACACCATGTAACCTCCATTTCCAGTTGGTAATATAAGTACAGGGGTAGTAGTGAGGGCTTCCTTCAACCTCTCAAAACTACATTGGCATGCTTCATTCCATAAAAAAGAAACATTATTTTTCAATAGATTAGTTAAAGGTCTAGTAATTGTGGAGAAATCTTTTACAAATCTTCTATAATACCCGGCTAATCCCAAGAAACTTTGAATTTCTATCACATTTTTAGGCGGTTCCCACTTTAGGATAGCTTTAATCTTTGATGGATCTGGCTTCACCCCTTCTTGAGATACTATATGCCCAAAAAATACAATTTTTTCCATTTAAATTTCACATTTACTGAATTTACCTTACAACTGCTTCTCCCGTAATATTTGTAGAGCTATTCGAAGATGCTTTTCATATTCTTCCTGACTTGGAGAGTAAATAAGTATGTCATCAATGAAAACAATAACAAAATGATCTAAATACAGCTGAAAA
>CATIWO010312985.1:0-16266 GCA_949673435.1 Macaranga tanarius
ACATATTGATACATTTTTAATAAATTTCATATTATTTTTACTTTACAATTGAACTTCTAAATTTGGGGTTAAATATTGTGGTGGTTGTTAGTGTAGATGTGCCCTAGGGCCATTCTTGTATGTAGACATTATATATTTATACCTATGGCAATAAAATATTCATTTAAATTAAGTGTTAAGTTTATTTGTAATTTACCCTTAGTATTATGTTGAATGAGTTTATTATCAAAAGTTGATAATATGAGTGACAAACTTATTTGGTACATATGCTATAAAATGTTCATAGTCATTGGATTAATATATGGGTAGTAATAATCCCTAGACTATCACCTCTGTCTATTTTCCTTGATCGGTATGTGATATCGATAGTAGGAGGTAGTGAGTCTCATGCTACTTGATATCAGATATCAGAATAGACACGTGGATACTCATGTGATGAGTGGATCGAATATGTGACGTAAGATTTGTGATTGCATGAAAATTCACTTTTGTCAACAATCATAATCTTGGATATAATAGTGCATATGGTCCTTTGACCTGAGGTAATATAGTTATCCACATATGGTTGGTCAGAGTTTTTTACCGCTTATATACTTGTGCTAGCCACGTATGGGTATATGGCATGTGGTGGCTCTAGTTGGTTATATGTAGGGATGAGCGATCGACCAAGATGGAATTCATTACCTGGAGTGAACTGGGATAAGATCCTATGTTATCTAAGTTATTCTTGATAAATAAGTACATGGCCAGGTTAAACTCGACTTAACTTAAAAGATTTTTGGTACTAAAAAGAGTTTCTAGCAAAAGTCGTGTTTTATCGAGAATTGAACTTAAGATGAGGTCATATGATTGAGGCAATTAGAGTTTGACTAAACCGTAACTCTAGCCAATATTAGGATCTTGTAATGAAGGGACATTTAGTACATGGTAATTATGTTCTATAGTTCTTGTGGATCTACATAAAGCATTCATTTCTATTTGGGTAGTCGTGATATCTATGTTGGGGGGTCACTCACGACTTATAGGAACCAAATGTGATTAATTGGGATTTTTGAATTTGGTATGGAAAGGTGTTTCCATAATATTAAGTGTTAATATTATTTTTCATTGTCATTTAAACTTGAACCTAGTAAGTCACACACACAATAGTTGCACTTGTGGAGATTAATATAAATTTGATTATTAATTAAAGAGTTTAATTTATCAATTAAATTAATTAAATTGGATTTACGTGTATGCGGGGATCTAGCATATCCTGAAATCTAAATTCAAAGATTGGGACTTAATTACAATTAAAAAAATATTAATTTGGACTTGATTTACTATGTGATATTAAGTTCAAGGACTAGATTAATATTTGCCTCTAAATGCATTCAAATATGGGCTATGAGATGGACCATATATATTGATAAATATGGAATATGAGATGGACCATATACATTAATAAAGATGAGTCATGAGATGGACCATAAATATTCATCGAGATGGACCATAAATATTCATCAAGATGGACTTGAAATGGACTTAGGATATGGCTTTATTTAAAGAGTTTAAATAAGCCCATAAGTTGTCTAGTTTGGTATGGAGTGGACATTCTCTAAGTGTAGCGAAGCCCATATGCCCATAACCTTAGCCCATATCCATTAAGTGTTAATGATATTAAGGCTAAGGTTATCCATGTAATCAAATACAACTCACTCACTTATAAAGCAAAGCTATGCATATAGATTGAGTATGAGATACTCAAACTATCAAATACATGTAGCTTAAGTGTGAGACACCCAAGCTATAGCAATGCATGTAATTTGAGTGTTAGACACTTAAGTTATTATTATAATATTGGTTTTATTTAACTTAGTGGAGAGTGTAGAGATAACACACTAATGCTAATGCACATTTGAGAGTAAATTTGATATTCTTACAAAAGAGAGAAAAAGATTGAGAGTGTCTTCTTTCTTCTTCTTTTTTAAGTGTAAAGAATTCATAAATACACAAGAGTTGTGTACTTTTAACCAAAAAGCCATTATTGTACAAGAGTTATACAAGTTCAAAATCCATCATCCATTGGAGGTTGCATCCTTGTTCCATATATTCAAGCTTGGAGTGGCTCTAACAAACTCTTGGGTGAAAAATTAAGAGAGGCTTGTGGGTAGAGCTTCACCATCCTTGAAGATCATCCTTGTGCAACTTATGTATTTCAAGCTAGAGGCTTCATATTTAGGGAGCTAGGAGCTTTTAGATCAACATCAACCAAATCTTGTTAAGCGTGCTACCAACTTGGAGTTTTGTAAGTGTTACCAAACCCTTAGTTGCTAGGTCTTGTATTGTGAATACATGACTTGGTTGATTGTTGATGTATTATGTTGTCCTAGATGCATGTTTAGTTATGTATTTTCTATGTGATATGAACTATGGGCATGGATGTGGTTCATGTGTGATGTAAGAGTTGCATGCAATTAAAATTTTTAAATTCCGTACTTTTGATTGTCACATGATCACACTTTCCTTCATTGGTCACCCAATTTTGCAATAATTGCATTTTGAGTACTAAACTTTAATTAGTTTCTTTTCGGTAACTAAACTTTAATTTAAGTATCATCAACCGATTATCAGGTGGTGTATTTGCTGATGTGGCAGCCGAACTTCGAATATTCTAAAAATATTCACCACATCAACATACAAGTAATCTGCCAACTTATATTGGTAACTGAAACGAAATCAATTGAAGTTTAGTACCCAAAATGAAATAAGAGAAAGTTTGATGACCACCAATTAATTAATCTTATCAAAAAATTTTTTTTGACCTATATTAAAAAACCCATATTCAATTACTAAAAATAATAAAAATATTATTTTACAATTTTTTTTATGAACAAATAAGTTATTTTAAAATAAAAATTAAAATATTATAAATGAAAACTAAAAATACATTAATATTTATAAAATCATAAAAATTTATATTATGAAAATAAATTTGTAAAATATTATGAATTTTACATTGCAAATTATAAAAATTTAAAATTCATAATTACATGATAAAAAAATTGATTATGGAAATGTACATTTTATTTTAATTTTAAATTAACATTATTCAAAATTATAATATAAAAAAATATTTTTAAAAATTTAAAATTCATAATTAAATAGTCAACAAAAATTAATGATGTAAATATAAATTTTATTTTAATTTTAAATTGATATTATTCAAAACTATACATATAAATAAAATATTTTTAAGTGAATATTAAAAAGTTTTATTATTAGTTTAAAACTGAAATTAATTATTAGAAATAAAAAATTTTAAATTTATACTTTCTAACTTAATTAAGTTAATATTATAAAAAATAGTAATAATAATTATTATTTTATAAATTTTAATTAATAAATATTGTATTCAAAATAACAATTAATATCTCTAAAAAATTTAAAATATTTTAATATAAATAAATTTATAAATAATATAAATCAAATAAGTCACATTTTCATCTATTATTTTATTATTTACGTGTCTAAAACTAATAAATATCATATTAAATTACTCATAAATATTTATATATTCTCAATATACATATTACGATATATTGAGAAATACATTGGTGCAACGAATTTTTTAATATAAATTAAATAAATTTCTTAACAAGAAGTTAATTAATGGGTAAAATATATTGGTGGTCACTAAATTTTACACTTATTTTAGTTTAGGTACTAAACTTCAATTTATTTCATTTTAATCACCAATCTGAGTTGGCATTTGACTTGTCTGCTGATGTAGCAAATATGCTTTGAATATTCCAAGTCCAGCTGCCACATTAGCAATACACCACCAGGTGACTAGTTGATGATATTTAAATTAAAGTTTAATTATTGAAAAAAAAAACAATTGAAGTTTAGTAACTAAAATGTAATTAGTGTAAAGTTTGGTAACTACCGAATTATTTAACCCTCTAAATTTGAATTTACAATCCAAAAAGTTTTAATTGAATAATTTTTAAATTTTTTAATATAAATGAAAAGTTATTAATTTTATCACTATAATAAATACACTAACAATTACAATTATAAACTCTCCTAAATATTAATTGGGTAATTTACTATTACCCCCTTGAAGTTTGTCCTAATTCACTAGTCCGTCCCTTCATTTTCAAAAGTCAATTAAATCCCCCCTCAAATTTCATTCCGTTAACTATTGCACCATTCCGTTACAAATTTTAAGAATATTCCAGATATATTCTGTTAGTTCTTGAATAAAATAATAGTTAAATATATATATTTATTTAAATTTTCAAAATTACCCCTTATTCATATCTGATCCCTCCATCTTCTATCTTATCTAAAATATTTTTTTTTTCTTATGTTAATCTTCTTCTCCGTCCAACAAACCTGTTTTTACGTTTCTCGTCTCACCTCCTGCTCCTCCTCCGCCACCTTCTTTCACCGTTATTATCTTTCTTACCTCTCCTCCTCATTTCCCTCCTCTATTTCCTTCTTCATCATTATTATTTTTACTTTTGTTCTCATTTCATTCTCATGTTCATTGAGATTACTTCATTGGTGGGTTGAAAGTTGGAGTTACAAATGGTTTTGAGCTTGAAGGCTTTGAGCTTCGCTTCAACTTCATCAAATGAATAAGGGGTTTTGGATCTTTTTTCAAAGATCAATTTCTCTTGGGTTTCATAGCTTTCTTCCTCTTCTTTCTAGTAATTTGATTCAAAATCTGAGAAATTAATATCTTCATGGCTGTGACCGGCTCCCATTTTTTTTTTCTTTTTTAGCTACTACAAACAAAGTGAGATTAGAGAGAAAGAGACAGACAATTAGTATTGAAGACGATGTGAGATGTCGGAAAAGAAAATACAGAGAAATAGTGAAGTACAGAGAGCTGAATTATTTTTTTCTTAAACATGAGGATCTTGTTGTTTCTTTGGCTAAATATACAGCTGATTTTTTTCTTGTTCTTGATGTGAATTTAATTTGATTGTTGTGACTTTTTTTATTTTGGTTTGATTTCTCTTTTTAACCTTTGTAAATGTGAGGCGATGAGTTGAGTGAATACAAAGAGGTGAATTTCTTATGTTTTATGATCCAAATTCTGAAAAATTAAGTGTTTATGAGTTAAATTTGTCAGTTTTATTTTTGATTTTGTTTACATCCCTATAGATTTCATTTTTATCCTTTTACTGAAATTAAGCCATGGTTTAATTCCATTCTTTCTTTTAGAAATTGTTAATGGGTCTTTAGCAAAGAAAAATATGGTGGAAAGTAATACAGAGTAAATATACAACTAATAAATTAAAGAATAGGAAAAAAATAGTAACGAAGAAATAAAAAAAAAATAGATATGGGCTTTTGCTTCATTATAATTATTTAAAATTTTATCAATTAATCTTTATTGATAGTATAAATAAAAATATATATATTGAGAAAAAAATAAAATTTTGTACAAATTGATAAATTTAACAAAACAAGTTAACAATTACATCATTTTATAAATTTAATAACATGTTAAGGGTAGTTATGACTTTTTATCTAAATTAACATTCATTTTTCATGGAAGGGGACAATAGTTAATGAAATGAAATCTGAGGGGGGATTTAATTGACTTTTGAAAATGAAGGGACGGACTAGTGAGTTAGGACAAACCTCAAGGGGTGGTAGTAAATTACCCATATTAATTCAATTATATAACTCAGTCTTCCCAAAGATAAATATCTGAATTGGCCACTGGCCATGTCTGTCTATTTTGTGTATATAACCTCTTAAGTGTGTGAGCAAGCTCAACAACAAATTTTCTTAAATCTGTGTTTTATATAAATGATTTTTTTTAAAAAAATTTATGAATTTATTTGTAAATTTAAATGATTGTGTTTGATTTAAATAAAAAAAAATTTAAAATTTATTTTTAATTCCAACTATTTAATTTTGTGAAATTACTTATTACTAAATCAAATTCTAAAAAGTTATTAATTTTCAAGTGAATTCATTTTATAAAATATTCATTTAAACTAAACAAACTAATTCATTTGTAAATGAATTCATTTACAAATAAAATAAATTTGTTTAGCAGAATTAAACTAAATAAGAGATAAGACAACAACAAATAGATACAATTAACTGGCATCACAATCTCACTAATATGAATCTTCCTTCAATATACATATGTGTATTTATACAAATAAAATTAAAAATTATTAAATTAATCTTTATTTAATTATAGCTGTTGATATATATAGCCTGTATGTCACACTGAGTAAATTTAAATTTAAGTGTAAAAGCAAGAGTCCATATATATATATATAATTTGTAATTTGAAAAATAAAATTAATATATAATAAATTAAAAAATTATATTTCAAAACTATTAAAAATCATTAATGGATAATTAAATTTACATAGTTGAGTCTTAAATATAATTTTTTTTTAAAAATGTAAGCGTTTTAATTTTAACTAAAATGTTTTATTTTTAACTAAAATAATGACTATATTGTCAAATAACTAAAAGATTAAGAATGTTCGGCCAAAAGCAGTTGCTAATTATACAGATAACCTTCTTCCTCCCGCCGCTACTCCCCTTTCCTCTTATGGTTTTTGATTTTCTTAGGTGATTTTTTGGCTAGCCAAAAATCACCAATTTTTTTTTTTTCTTTTAGGTATGTAATATTAAAATATGGTGGATTTGAGTATAAATCTCAATTCTTAATGTATATTTTTATAGTTTTATAGCTATTATTTAGTGTGGAGATTGCTTCCATTTTGAGTGTTTTAATCATTCATTGGAACAGTAAAAGGATAGATCTGAAGCAGATGATAAGGTGAACATTTAAAAAATATGCAGTCAAATTATACTCTAGTTTAACTCCTTCAATATATCTGAGATGCAGATGATGCAAATGACCAGAAAAGTTTTCTTCTTATTTTTATTGTAGAGAATTTCTATACTACATGCTTGTTTGTTTTATTTTTTAAGAAAGAGTAGTTTAATGTATTACTTGTTCTCTCTTGTATGTTTCTCAATAATAAATAAAATTTCATCTACTATCATATATATATATAGATACACACATACAGATAAGGATATTTTTTAAATAACATGTTAACTCAAGTACCTTGCCCTGGAGGATTTATGTGATGAGTTCATATGTTTTCTTATTATTATTATATTATTATTATATTTTCACTACGATAAAAGTTTTATTATAATCAAAATATAATTCATCAAATATAATCAAATATAATTCATCAAATATAAGCAAAACAGAACCACTATGGTGACAAAAATCATTTTTGAATATATAATGTGTGCATTACTTGTCATTAAAATCCAATGAAGTTTGATTTTTGCATTATCACTTAATCTTCATTTTTTAAAAATTTTTGAGTGCATAATATGTGCATTACTTGCCATGACAATCTAAAGTTTGATTTTTTGCATTATCATTTCATATTTATAACTGTAGCAGTTAGTTATTTGTAATTATCCATTAGACATTCATGAGTTAGCGGATTTATTTCTAAGAATTTATTTGTGATGCTTAAAAAAAATTTATTTGTGAGATATTATTTTTTATTTATTGAATTATTGGAAGAAACTAATAAGTTTTTTATAAAGAAATTCAAGTTTTAATAAAAGCAATCCACCATCAAGGTTTAAGGGAAATTTTAGTTGTTCACAAACCTCACAAGCGGTAAACTGATGTAACTCTTTCAAGCAACTGATCCTTTATTAAAGCTTCCGGATGAGCAGAGTGTTTTAGGAGTTTTGGCCAATTGACATATTTGGTCAAGTTAGAGAAACAACTAACAATAATTAAGTACCCTTCCCTTAATTTGGTAGCAAAAACTAATTTGTCTTCTAAATTTTTTAGCTACTACTAAATTAGCCACGGTTATTTTGAGACAATTTAAATTCCAAATGTCAGATAACTACCAAATTAATCTTAAAAATTGCAATTATATTCTTATGACAATTCAACAAAAACCACCACAATTTATAAAAAAATTAATATTTTAGTCCATCATTAAATTAATTCACACAATTAATTATGATGGAGAAACATTTTAATATTATAATTATAATTTTAGTTTTAATTTATTATTATATTTATTATTGTTTTTATATTAAAATATTTAAAAGATAAAAATATAATATATTAATCTACATATTAAATTATACATTTATATTTTTATGTCAAAAAAATTGTATATTTATATTTTAGTATAAATAAACATGAGTTTTATATAATGATTTTAAGAAATAAAAATTAATGCGTAAATATGTTCAACAATTTTATTTTAAAATTACTAAAAATTATTAGTTAAATAATTAAAATTTTGAAGTATATGTGAGGGTATAGTAAAGATAGTCATTTTTTTTACTACTTACTATTGACCTGATAAACTCTCATCAATATTAATACACATTATATACAGATATAAATATAAAATAAATTAAAATAAATTTGTGTAGGTGTAGATATATGTGTTTTCTAATGACAAAAAGAATCGATCCAGTTTTATTAAATTTGATTTTTTTTTAATTTTTTAAAATTTTGTAATTTTGTTCAATTCTAGTTAACCTGTTGTGATTAATTTCAATTACGTGTCACGTTGCATGAAATTAACACAGTTCTATTCTCATTTTGTGTTATTAATTTAAGTTTGTCATATTTTAAAATTTTAAAAATTTTATCCATTTTTAACTGAAATATTTGTTAGAACTTAATTTATGTAATTCTGGACCTTCAAACATAGATAAAATTATTATTAGTAGTATTCTTATTTTGTGTTAATAATTTCAACTTTTTGTCGTATTTTAAATATTATATTTATTTATCTACTTTTAACTTGAAGTCTGTTAAAACTTAATTTATATATATAAATCCTCCAAATACTTTCCTCCAACATGACTGCCCTGTCTATTTGAATATTTATAATTGAAATTGCTTTTAGTAGGGAGATCAAAACTGCAACTAAACTATAAAACTACTAAATTTTTTTTTTAAAAAAATTTTGATTAAAACTGCAAAAATGTAAAAAGATTTCGATTTTTTTTGGCCATCAGCTTACTTATTAAATTTAAAACCAAGTTGAAAAATTTTTGTTGGAATTTAAACTCTTTTAAAGTGCAAAATAAATATTTGCAAAGTTAGCAATTGTTACTTTATGGCTATAGTTGCACTTTAAAATATTCATAAATTAGGAACTTTACTTTTTGAGATTGTCTCTCTTAAAAAAAGGTTCAATAGAGGAGTGCAAATTATAGTTTTTTATTTTATTTTTAATATTAATAAGAGGCCAAACGTTTAAATATCGATGGACTGAACAATAAGAGTAGCAACTGTTTTACACATTTTAAGGATGTATATTATAATTTTTTATTAATAAAAAAAATTAAACACTATCCCTTTTCTAATTAGGATTTAAAACTTACACTTTATAATAATGTCCTTGAAGAAAAATGACCATTAAATCACTATCTCACTAGTCCATAAATTTTTAATTAAAAGATTAACAATTATAAAAAAATTGGTCAAGAGGTTAGGTTAAGAATTTTGCCATTATATATTTGTAACACCCCTCCCCAATATACCCCTACCAAAATATCCCGTTCGATGGTGGGGACAACAGAGAGACATTATTTGAAGACTATCTAAAAGAAATCTCTTATCAAGGCATGCTATTAAATGACATTACGATAATTTGATGTTACAAACTTAAGTACAACTAAGTAATACACAACATAACTTCAAGACATTAAATCTGATGGCAAGCAAAAATAATATATCATAAACATAACTTAAACACAAGTACATACACTACTACAACTTATACATATAGCTACAAAATATTGCCATAAAAATAAAAATTATGGCTAAATATAATTTTATAACCATATAGATTACAACTCTGTTATTAATTGTATTTACTAGGCACATGCATTAAAAGTTATGTAGCCAAAATATTTACTATATATTTAGCTACATGTAGTTAGTCATAAAAATTAAAATTATAGCTAATAATATCAGTTAGCCATAAATATGGATTATTTTATAGCTAAAATTAAAATTTTAGCCACGATATATGATATCGTGGCTAATAGATAATATTAGCTACAAGCCAAATAGGTTTGTGGCTAATAAACATTATTAGCCACAATAGCAAATAAATTGTAGCTAGTTTTATAAAATTTTATCTACAAAAATTAAAATAATGACTAATTAAAAAAATATAAATGTAAAATAAAACGTTTCAAATCCCACATTGAAAATAAACAATAGAGAAGTTTTCTTTTCTATTATAAATAGAAATCACTAGTTCTCTTCCATAAAAAATCATTAGTTTTTTTTTATAGTAAATTTAAAGATATATATTGTTTTTTAAAAATTGCTACAATTAAGTAGCATTTAAGATAAAACTAAAAATTTTCCTTAAAAAAAAAAAAAGAAAACGAAATTTTAAATTTTAAATAGATAAAGGATATTATATTATTTTATTAGTTCCATATATTTGTTCATACAAATATATTTTATTTGCTATGAAATGATACTTTTGTGTCTAATAATAAAATTTTTAGCTACACAACTTATATTTCTGTAGCACCTAAATTAAATATCTTTTTGTAAATTAGCTTTATTATCATAAGTTATGTAGCTAAAAAAATATATATATAAAAAAAAAACAGCTACAAAACACCTAAATTTTATAACTAACTTTTAGCTACACCATTTCTTGCTACAGTAAACTATATAACTTATTTTTGTAGCTAAAATATTTAGCTACAGAATTTTTATAGATTTAGGTATATATTATTCCGAAGATGTAAATGGCAATTGTTGTAGTGATATATGTCCTATTACCCATACATATTATCTTAATATAAACTACAAGAGTACTAGTTATCATAGAATGGAATACAAAATATAATAACATGGTAAGCTCCGATAATCCTCTCTAAAACACTCAGAACCTCCATCCGATTGTAGTTGTGCATCCAAGATCGGCATCACTCTAGCTTAAGGCTCAATAGTCAAACAACCAATTCCAGAGAAAAAAGTACAATCATTGCACTAGGGTATAGCCCGACCACAAAATAAAAAGTCAAAAAGAACATTATCCTCCAACAGCTCACAGCTAGGTTAAAGTGACTTGAACATTAGTAGCGGTCTCGTAGAAAATTCGGATAGTGGTGTAAACACTATTTAAGTAATCCTATCTAATGACTAACAATCGAATTGAGGCTCTTATAAGCTCGACAATAACCTTGAAAGTTAGCTTGGCATCCATGTTATGGCAAATAACATATCTCACTAGTGTCTCAGTCTCAGTCACCTCATAAGTCATCATGGTCCACTACATTGCCATCTTATATATATATATATATATATATACACACACACATACTATTGCAACTACAATACTGCTATGTTGGAAATATGAAGAAAGTGACTGTGAGTAATTTCATAAAAAAATTATTCAGTGAGTGCAAAAGAATAACATCGATATATCAACATAATAAGGAGCACTCAAGAATAATTATCAATTTATGAATAACAATTAAAAAGGAATAAATAGAATGCTCAAGTAGAAGTAAGTATCAATATTAAACATATTGTATTTTATTATATAATTATCATTATTCTCAATATATTATCTGTACATTCAAGATCTAAATCCTCATAATACAATCTTTCTATTGAACTAAAGTATAGTTTTACTATCTCGATTCTTATTTTGATATATTCGATCATCAAGATAATTGTGCTGTATATTATACATTTCGAGCATTTAAGCTTTGTATCGCATATACATTTATTTATTGTATAATATATATCATAACTGTATCATAACATAGCTCTTATATAACACTGTGGATCCACATAATATAATTTCCATGACATATCTCAATTCACAATACAATTCATACTAACTGTATCTTATATCATAATTTCTCATAAATTTTGTATGCATACATTTTAAACTACATAAATTCACCCCAAAGGCATAATGAATCTATGCATTGTCCTAAAGACAGTTATTAATCCGTTGGCCAACTATAACTCAACTTTACTCATATCTCAACTCATTATATATATATATATACATATATTGTTTGTGGTTTTGTACTTGAGTTTTTAAAATTATAATTTTTGTAATTATCTTATTTTACTCATTTCTTGGTTAGCATAGTTATACATTTATGAATTTGATATTAATATTAGCCATTGACGTTTAGTACACCATCCAAACTTTGTTTCATTTTCTTTGGAGCGTATTCCCATTTCAGAAGTATTTTATCATCAATTTGCCTAGTATTGTTTACATTGCTAAATTTAAGAATAGTTTGAACCTAAAATTAACACAGTTATGAGATTAACATCACTTGTTTTCGAGCTCAAACTTTTCATATGAATACTTTGGAATAATTTATAATAATTGGTAGAATTATTAGTATAAATTTTGATTGAAATTCCGTTTTTAAAGTTAAATTTTAAATTTTCTAAGTACAGAGACATTGGGTACAGAGCATATGCGATTTGCAGTACAAAATAAGCATTTAGCCTAACTCGATACTGACGCCTCTACTATACACACAAAATTCTCATTTTTAGACTTTTCTTGATTCTAAGTAAAAATTTCACAGCAATTATCACAGTACTGATATTATAACTTTATAATTTCAAAAGAATTTAGTTTTGTTATCTCATTTTCCTCAATACCATAACAATCTCAATCTTAGTTTTGTTATCTCATTTTCCTCAATACCACAACAATCTCAATCTTAGTTCAAATCTCAATCTTAGTTCAAATTATATTAAGTATTAGCTCACAATAATACATTATACTTGAATTTTTCAGTACGATTTAGAAAAAGAACTATCAAACTATAACAATATGACTTCATTTTCAAGAAATAATTTAGCAAAACTCACATGTAATCAACTTATTATAATATAATACAAGAAGATTAATTATTATTGAGTAAGAGGATATATTCAAAAAGAGAATTTTAGCTATTATAAGAGATAACCAAGAAGAATTTCTAAAAATTAATGAGAAGTGGGTACACAAGAAATACTCACTAAATTTTCCAGCAAAACCCAACTCTAGACCCCTTTAATTTGGTTACTGCTTCCTCAAGCTTGTTGATTGCCTTCTTTTTCCTCTACAACTGGAAGCTTTGCTTTTTCCTCTTTTCCTTTATCTGCATTAAAAATGTAGAGCTCTTATTCTCCTTTTGTGTTTTTTTTTTAATGTAGACTACTTTTTTTTAATAAATTATATAGGTGTCCTATTGTATGAGTCGCACTTGACACCTCATCATACAAAATCCCAATCTTCCCCTTACGTCCTTTCCTTCTTATGATTAAATCCTTTCTTATTTATTTATCTTTCAATTGAACTTTTTTTTTCACAATCAAGTCATTTATTAAATATTTTAACCAACTCAAGACATATATTAATATTAAATTAATAGTATTAAATTTATAATATGATATCCAAGGACATTGATGTGACAATATTAATACTTTCTTTAGTTGAGTTTTTGTCCCTAGTTAAAATATTCATCAATTTAGGCTTGATAGCACCACTATGTATTATGATGGCTTAATACCATAGTTTTCACTTGAGGAGTTCAACAACGAAAAAAAATTCCAAGTTTAAATTTTATCTAAACTAAAATTTGAAGTGTTTGTCTAGGATTATATTATTTTGTAAATAAATTTTTATTTATACTTATGAGATTTTTCTTGAAAATCAAGAAGCCAATGCAATAGTGATTTTTGGCACAGAAATGAACAACGCATATGTTGTGATATTCGGAGAGTTTTTGTTCAATTATTTTTTATTTGATATACATCAATGTTTAAGTTTAAATTTTTTTGGTATTTATATCTTGAACATCAAAGTTGCAAAGATTAGTCAAATTTAGATTTTATGATTTAAGAAATAAGTTCTTGAAAAGTGTACCAGTTTAACTTGCAATAGGTTGTTGACTGATTGCATCAAGAAAATGCTTGATTTTAGAGTTCAAAGGCTGTTTGAGCAAAAAAATATTCATATTATAGTCAAGTAAAGTCAAATGATTCACTAAAAACCTTTCCATTGAATAAGAAATGCAGATTGTGGGGTTTGGATTACCTAGGCTGTTCATGTTGAGTGAACTAATGAGATATATGAGTACCTTGGTTATTTGTTAATTGTAGGACATTCATCAAGTTGTATTGAAGTTAGAATGCAAGATATCAACAAAAGTTATCCCTCTGATAAGTATCAGATCATTGTACTCTTAAAGTATACTCAACATTCATTGTCCGTCAGAGAATTATAGATAATATTTAATTACTCGCTGTAATTTTTATATAAATAGTAGTGATTTTGTGCATGAAATAGAACCTTGCAATGATGGCTTGATCAAAATTTTTACTAAAGTTGCATGACGTACTTCACATATCACCTATAATATTATATTTCTATAATTATTTAGGCATGCAATGTCATTTTTAATCAAGAAGCTGCACAAATTGTATCAGTGTAACCATTATATAAGATTCATATCATGCTAATTCCCCAAATTCTCTTATTCATCTTGTTAATTTCTGAATTGAGCAAGTAAGAAACTGATAAATAAATGTTGCTGATCAAGCAGCATCTAAAGTTGTATCAGAACTAAAACTGGGATAGTTAAAATAGAACCAACTTTGTAATGTTTTCTTACCATCGCTATGCTAAAGCTAGCTAAAAAAATGTTGTTGGTATCTATCAAGGTTTATAGTATAATTTTGAGTTGAAAGTTTGTAACCCACCAAAATTTAACCTATAAAATTATCAGATGTCCGACATGCAAGATATTAATGATCGATTAGCGGACATGATATAATAACATTATTGGCTGGTACCTACCTGATCAAATATGCTCTATATTTTTGGTTCAGATGGAAGAGTGCACAATTTGTGCATTAGTTGTCATGATAATCCGATGAGCTCTAATTTTGCATTATCAATTGATGTTTATGAGTGCAGTTATCTGTTAGAGATTTATGACATTGTGATATAACAATTGTTAGTGGATTGTTAGAAAACTAAAACATATTTTTTAGTTGATGAATTATTGGAGGAAAGTAATAGCTTTTTGAAAAGAAATTTAATTACATTTAACATTCACTAACTTTGCAAACTAGGTGGGACATTATAGTTCAGTCTTGTTGAGCATTAAATATGCCTGAATAATTAATTAAATAGTGAGATTTTGCTTTAATCTAGACTTGTTCACTGGGCGGGCTTAGGTGGATTGAGCGGGATCATATCGAGTCAAGTTTTAAAAAGGAAAATATACACAAATATCCTCTTTTTTTTAACTTTTTTAACTTAAATACATCAATTTTTCAAAAATTACCTCCATACTCCTTTTTATTTACCCGCATGCTCTTCCTCTCCTTTTTTATTTTCTGCTATGCCCTTTCTTCTCTTGTTTCTTTATTTTTATTTTCTTATTTTTTTATTTCTATTTTTTCATTATCGCCTTCTTTTTTTCTTATTTTTTTTATTTTCTTCTGATTTTTTTCTTCTTGTTGTTTTTTCTATTTCTTTTTTTAAAATGTTCTCCTTATTTTTTTCTTTATCTTCTTCTCTTTTTTTTACCAAAAATAAAAATACCTCAATATGTCATTCTCTTTTTTATTTTTATCATTCCCTTCTTCTTTTTTCTTATTTTTTTCCTCCTCTCTTTATTTTGTTATGTTTTTTTAATTTTTTCTTTGGTCTCCTTATTTTTTCCTTTTCTTCATTTTTTATGTATTTTTATTTTCTTCTTATTTTTATTTTTATTTTTATTTTCTCCTTATTTTTTCCCTCACATCCTTTCTTTTTCTATTTTCCTCTTCTTTTCATTATTTTTCATGAAATTGAACAAAAATGTAAGAAATTATTTGATATAAAAAAAATAAACTAAAAGTATAAGAAAAAATATATAAAAAATAAACTAAAATTAAATAAAAAAATATATGAAAAATAGGACAAACCCAAAATATATATAAGGAAAAGCCATAAAATTGTAGTAGACTATTTCATATATGAAAAACAAAATAAAAGTAAACTAAAAGTATTCAAAATTTCACCGTTTTATATACAAAAAAAAAAACTAAAAGAATTGAAAATTTTATTGATTAGTGTTATTCATTAATCTTACAGAATTGTAGCAGACTATTTTAAATATAGAAAATAAAAAAAAATATTCAAAATTTTACTGTTTCATATACGAAAAATAAACTAA
>CATIWO010313019.1:0-10143 GCA_949673435.1 Macaranga tanarius
CTCTCTGCCAAGAAGATTGGTCCAGTGGAGATAGTTGAGAAGATTAATCCGAATGCCTATCGGTTGAAGTTGCCTAGTCACATTCGCACTGCGGATGTTTTTAATGTTAAGCATTTAATTCCTTATGCAGGTGATTCGTCTGATGATGACAATTCGTGGGCGAATTCTGTCCAGCCTGGGGAGAATGATGCAGATCATATTGCTTGCAAATTTATGGAGAAATTTGACAATTTGCGGTAGTGGCATTTTCGTAATTACGGGCAAGTTTGGAGTTTCGGATTTTGGCGTTTTTAAAGCCCAGTTTCATTGGAAACGGGCCAAGGATTCAAAGTCACTAGCTTTGCTTGTGTTGTCCCATAGATTTTGGCCAAAATCCATCGTTTAGGCCTTCAAAATTGTATTTTAGTGTTTTTTGGATTTTTTCGTAATTTCCTTTTTATATTAGGATTAGGTTTATGGTTTTCTATTTAAGGATTTTTTTATGTTATTTTCAGAGTTAGTTTTTGTTTAGTTTTTGTTGATTAATTAAGATTTTGTTTATTCCAAAATTCTGTGAATTTTGTTGCCTATTCCCTGAATTTGAGAATTGCAGGTTATATAAAATTTTCGATTGGTATTCGTGCGCGAATCAACAATCGTTAATATTTATCCTTTGACAGGCTTCCGCTACGTCACTTGGGTACTTATCTTACCTTTTATTCAGTAGTATTCATTTTCATGAGAACTAAGGCAAAATAGTTTCTTCCTTTTCTGTCGAGTTTTTCAAATGAGTTCTGATACTGAATTACATTGAACAGCAGATTCAGCTATCTATTGATCTTTTCTCCTTTCTTCTTCTTGCAGCAATGTTAGCCAAGGCCATTCAAAAACTACAGAAGATCTATGTCAAGGTATTTTATCGCTGGCCTGTTAGAATTTGGCATATCAACTGAGATTATCATCTATTTATGTCTTCATTTCAATTTGTGATTTATTTCACTTCATTTATGCCCTTGGAAGTGCATGGCCAACTTGGTATTGTGATTCTTGTAATTCTTTATAAATTGAATTTGCTTATATAGGCATGGTTACTTTGGCACTTTAAATTCACTCTGATAGGGTATCCTTATCACAGTACGTTAAAGTGTCCATGTGAAGATATTTATGTAAGATAATATGATATGGCTTCTTTTGAAGGATATCCTATGAGAATGAATCTAAAGTATATGAAGGATACTTATGAAAGATAATCTGAAATGGCTTTTTTTTATGAAGGATACTTTTTATGACTATGATATGACTACCAATATGAAGGTTACTTCGATATGATTATCAATCTCTGATGAATTTTGGAAAATAGGTAGTTTCAATAAATGAAGGATATTCTGATATGGCACTTTCAAGGTTCAATGTTCATTAATTTGTTTCAGGATTTTAGTTGGTTAGAAGTTCAAGGTATCACCTGATTTAAATTTTTGAGTTTTGACTCGTCTCTTATTGTTAATGCATAAGTAATTATTATTTCATTTACAAATTACAGTTATGAATTGTTGGATTAAAATTTTGAATAAATTATGCCATTTATAAATATTTCTGGCTCCACCAACACTTGCCATTCCACCTCTCCCAACCCCCATAAAATTTTGAATAAATTATGCCATTTATAAATAGAATTGCTTCACAAGCATGTAATGATTCCTGGTTAAACTGTGTTTGTTTCATGTTTTGTGTTCCAGATTTTGTTCAATTTTTTGCATTTTATCTTTCTAAATATTGGAGGTCACTAGTTGCTAGTGTTTGTGTCTTTTTTGCTTTGACCTCTCCTTTTAATATTATAAAGTTTTTCATTTGTCTGCAGTTTGTGTTTTAAGTAATAATGCAAACACTTTGTTATATCTCTAATCCTTCCCCTCTTTAAAAAAAAAAAAAAAAAAAAAAAAAAAAAAAAAAACCATTTTCTAGTTGCTACTGTAGTTTCTTGTACGTTGTTGAGCTCTGATATTGCATTAATTGCACTAGACCTATTGATTGCTGTTACATTACTTAACCTTGTCCTATTGCAAATGAAGCCATAGAAATGGTTGGAATATGATAACGTTATGCTTTATCTATATTTTTAACTCCTGTATATGAATTTGATTTTGCTTTGGTTTTAATTTCTCTTAGAAGATTCTATTTTCATCTTTGATCGTCGTTTATTATTTCATTAAACCTTGATTATGGGTAGTACGAAAATGTTTTCTATTGACAACGTATATTTGCATCTTTTAGATTTTGCAATGCATATTTAGCTGTGGGTAGCAGGCTTATCTCTAATTTAACAAAGTGCATTCAATTTGGTTTGCATATTCAACTAGTAAGGATCATAATGTATGAATGATTTCTATATTTTCATGGAAGCACAAACATATTTCAATTCCGTTCATTTTGCTATTTTACTGTTTGAAAATTTAGATCAGTCTTAGTAATGAAATGTGAGGGCAATATAGAATTTGAGTACATTGAAATGACGTGAAGCAGAGCAAAAACTAGTAGAGGATTTCTGTAGGTATAAATTGGTTAAAGATGGAGAATGTGAGCCTTTTTGAAATTGTATTAGGTTAGCAAAAAATAAAAAATAAAAAAATAAATAATAAATAATATAAAATAAATGATACATAGGCATTGTTCTGTTTGGATTGCTTTGCTGGCCAGGACTTTTTCTGTTATAGTTTGGTTTAGTTTGTTGGTTTACCTGGTACAATAAAAAGTACTGTTTGTGCTTTCCATGAAATTCCAAAAACTAACAAGTGATAGCACTTGCTATTTATGGTTTTCATTTTATTTTGATTGTAATATGATCTTTCCTTGCTTATATATACAATTATTTTGAAACCTGTGCAAGTAAAAAAAAAAAGATTGTAATTAGTTTTTGTGCTTCAATTCCCGAAGATGATGATTTCAGAATAGCTTTTGTGCTTTCATTTTTTTTATTTGTTTTTATTCCAGGTTTGTGAAAAGTTTTTGCTTTCATTTTTTCTCATTATAATGTTTAACTCTTTTATTTAATTTGCAGATAAAAAATTAATTGCTTTCCAGTTTTAGTGATAGATAAAAATAAATAAATCAAAAGAGCAGAATATGTTGTCCATCTTGCTTTTTCGGGTTTCAATATTCACTCTTGCATAAAAGAGAGAAATGTGGAAGCAAAGATAACTTTTATTGATGTTCGACTCTCTGATTGTAAGAATCATGTGGCTAACTTAAAAGATGACTGTCGAATCCTGAACAATGTCGTTCACTGTTCTCACATCAGTACGATTTAACTGTGTCAGGAAACGACCAAGCTCATCAACGAAAATACTGCTCAGACGACGAGGTTGATAACGGAGACGGCCAAGTTCATCAACAACAATGCTACTAAGATTGACTGTTTGTTAGGATATAAAGGTACATTGACTTAAAATTTTAATATAAATATTAAAATGACACAATTGTGTATTTGAATTTAATTTAAATCAATTGACAATTTAAAGTAGTATTTCATTTCTTAGAAAGTAGTGCAGAGGTTGAATAACTGAAATAATATTTTGTGAACGGACAATGAATGAATTCCACATTTATGGACCAAATAGCTACCCCTTTAGCTTGAAATTGAAAAACAAAATGATTGATTTTGAATGGTTTTGCACTTGTTAAATAAATTAAATTTCCATATGGTTCTGGTTGTAAATGTCAATCAAAGATGCTATTATTGTAGTTATTTGGCTGTCATTGTAGATTCTACTCGTTCTGTGTCTAATGTTTATTAGTCAAATCGCAATGGGTTAAATATTCACATTTTTTATGTGATTGAGAGATTCAGAATATTATATCCTTTCCCTATGCATAAAATTATATTTATATAATTGTTTAAAACAATTTTTGATAAGTAACTATCCATGATTTGGTTCAATAAGCCGAAATATCTTCTTTTCAGTCCGTTGTTCATCACTTAAAATAATACTATAGATTTCATAGCATAATTCTCTGTTGTTAACAGTATAAGTTTCCATTCATGTAATTGATGCAAGCAGAGAGCACTTTCTTATAGTCTTAATTCAATACAAGACACTTATAATACTCAATGTCTTCATGTGCAAACACTAAACTTATTTTGGACTATCAGAGTATTTGACTTTTGCGAGTGAAATTCATCATAACATTACTAAATGTCATATCTGAGACCATTGATTCTAAACCCATAGAATGGAATACCAGCTATAATGTTTTTCTTAAAATTCATTTACTTTACTTGTATACGTTGGAAATGCATGCTTATAAAAAACCTACTAACGCCGTATCATTTTATTTCAGATTGACTGTGGTGAGAGTTTGGCAAGTAGGGAACAATTTTACCTATGGGAGCTTGGCAAGATGGAGCAATTTTACCCCCATGATTAGGAACCATTAATTTCTGTATATGAAGATATTTTATGCTATTAGTACTTATGTTTGTACATGATCATAAACTTATAATTTCTATATATTATATGTTTTAGTTATTGCAGTAAGAATTTTTGTGTAAATGTTGATGAAGTTTTAGATGAAGTTTGGTAAAACTATAGTTTTACCAAACTTCGTCAACATTTGCACAATCAGAGTATTTACACGAAAACTTTGATTGCAATAACATAAAACATATAATATAGAAAAATTATAAATTTATAATCATAGCCAAATACAAGTATTAATAACATAAAATATCTTAATATACAGAAATTAATGGTTCCTAATCATGGGGGTAAAATTGTTCAATCTTGCCAAGCTTCCACAGGTAAAATTGTTTCCTGTTTGCCAAACTCCCACCACAGTCAATCTAAAATAAAATGATATGGCATTAGTAGGCCTTTTATAAGCATGCATTTCCAACGTATACAAGCAAAGCAAAGGAATTTTTAAAAAAATATTCTAGTTGATATTTCATTCAATGACTTCATAATCAATGGTCTCAGATAAGACAGCATTTGGTAATGTCATGATGAACTTCACTCACAAAAGTCAAATATTCTGACAGTCCAAAATAAGTGGAATGTTTGTACATTAAGACATTGAGTATTATAAGTGTCCTGTATTGAATTAAGACGATAAAAAAGTGCTATCTGCTTATATCAATTATATGAAGGAAAACTTATACTGTTAGCAACAGAGAATTATGCTATAGAATCTATAGTATTATTTTAAATGATGAATAACGGACTGAAAAGAAGATAATTTCGGCTTATTGAACCAAATCATGGATAGTTGCTTATAATCAGAAATTTTTTTAAACAATTATATAAATATTGTTTTATGCATGGAGAAATTATATAATATTCTGAATCTCCCAATCACATAAAAAATATAAATATTTAACCTATTGTGATTCGACTTATAAACATTAGATACATAATGAGTAGAATATATAATAACAGCCAAATAATTACAATAATAGCATCTTTGATTAACATTTACAATCAAAATCACCTGTGAATTTAATTTATTTAACAAGTGTAAAATCATTCAAAACCAATCATTTTGTTTTTCAATTTCAAGCTAAAGGGGTAGCTATTTGGTCCATAAATGTGGAATTCATTCATTGTCCGTTCACAAAATATTATTTCAGTTATTCAACCTCTGTTAAATATTTCCTCAGTCATTCAACCTCTGTAGTACTTTGTAAGAAAAGAAATACTACTTTAAGTTGTCAATTGATTTAAATTAAAGTCAAATCCACAACTGTATCGTTTTAATAGTTATATTAAAAATTTAAGTCAATGTACCTTCAGTTCTTAACAAGTGGTCAATCTGAGCCGCATTGTTGTTGATGATCTTGGCATCTCCATTATTAACCTCATCGTTTGAGCAGCATTGTCGTTGATGAGCTTGGCCGTCTCCTGAAACAGTTAAATCGTACTGATATGAGAACGGTGAATGATATCGTTCAGGGTTCGGCAGTCGTCCTTTAAGTTAGCCACGTGACTCTCACTGTTAGAGCGTCGAACATCAATGGAAGCCATCTTTGCTTTCACATTTCTCTCTTTTATGTAAGAGTGAATGTTGAAACTTGGGGAAGTAAGATGGACTGCATATTCTGCTCCCTTGATTACTTTATTTTTGTCTATTACTAAGACTGTGAAACACTTAATTTTCTCTACAAATCAAATGAAAGAGTTAAATATTATAATGACAAAAAAAGAAAGCAAAAATAACTCTTCACAAACCTGGAATGAAAGCACATAAAGAAATGAAAGCACGAAAGCTATTCTGAAACCATCCTTTTCTGGAATTGAAGCACAAAAACTAATTACAGTCCTTTTTTTTACTTGCGCAAAAACTTATGGAGTACGAATGCAAAAGACGGTTAGTAGTGCAGACTGCAGAGGTTTATGAAACATGTGCAAGTAAATAGGTCTTATCTCGCCAAATCTTAGTAGGGCCCATAAATTCACATTATCCAAATTTCAACAAGCATTACTGTCTTTGTTAAGTGGGAGTCTAACTTGTTGGGATTTTGACAAAAAATTCCAACTGGCTCAAAAAAAAAATCATTAGGTTTTTATCCGCTCTAATGGCAAAATATGAGGGTCCAGTTTGAGCTTTTGGCCTTCTTTTTATGTACAAAGAGGAAGATATAAAGAAAATCGAAAGTTTATATACGGCGTGCATTGGTCGGTTCAATTTGTTTAAAAATTATACAAAATTGTTATTAAAAAAATAACTGAATTGGACTGACCAAAATTCAAAATCGAATCAAACTGAACTGAAATTTTCAGTTTAGCTCGATCGGTTTGATAAATTTCAAACCTTTTGGAATTTTGCAATTTTGGACTTATTGTATTTTTATAATTTCGAACTATTCTAATAATACTTATGAGATTTATTATTATCAATTTTTTATATTTAATTTAATAATTATTTTTTGAGAAAGCAAACCAAATCGATTCCAAACCTAATTTAAATAACTTTAATTTGAATGTTTTTAGTATTAAATAATTTGGTCAAGAAGTTTTGTATTTTAAAATTGGTATTATTAGTCTAGTTTGAAATATTAGCGTTAAACTGATAAAATCTAACCATAAATACTCATATAAATTAATAATATTTTTGGATTTTGGTTCGGTTTGATTTAATTATAATTTTCACAATCAATATTGAATCGAACCAAATATATTTTGATTTTAAAAATAAAAACCGAATAAAATTATTTCAGAAAGTAAGCCGAACAGAACTGAATCCGTTGGTTTGGTTCAATTTTCAGTTTTCGGGTTTTTTCACCAAGTTTATGTATAATTATAATTTTTTTGAAATTTTAATTTAGGTTTTAGAAATAATTGCTAATTTTTGCGTTATTAACTACCTTTTCAGAGATTTGACCTCTGTTGTTTACAATGAATACCATTGAATATTATTTTTGGAACTTTACATGGCCCATATCATGATGCACATCAATTTCAAGCATCTTGCAAGCAACTATAAGAATGATGCATTTTGAGCATCTTGTATTCTTAATTTTTTTTTTTATGTTGCATCTTTATGCATTTATTTTGACACGTGATGATTTTATATTTTATATTTTTGGTATTTTATTGGATGGAAAGAGATAAAAAAAAATAGTTAAAAAGAAAATTTCGAGCTCAATTTGTGTAATTTAAAAGTTTTTCTATTAAATTTTTCTATTTTTTATTGTAATTTTTGCACTTTTTTTAACTTTTATATTAATTCGTATGAGAATAACAATGAACTAATCATATTAAAATTGGTTAAATATTATTTTCACCATATTAAATTTACTCTATAGAAAATGATATCAAATAATCAATATATGTGTCTTCATGACCTGTAAGCTAATTATAATAGCCAATTTTAATTTTTTACTTTTTTATTAATTATATTTCTTGAAATTTATACCAAATTTTTTTGTATACAAAAAAATGTATAAACATGTATTATATAGAAAAATTCTACCATAACTTTATTTTTTATTTACTTTATTTTTATCACTATTAGATGAGAATGTATAAAATTATTTAATGGTGAGTATTAATAAAGTAAGTTTTACTTTGTAAAAAAAATAAAATAACCATAAAGTGCATCTATTATATATATTTATCTTCATAAATTTTTTAATAATTTTTCTAATTACATGATATTTTTGAAATTAACTTTTATTGCTTATAAAAAATGTAACAATATAATTAGTTATTTATTTATATTATTTTAATTATTTCATAAAAACTTTATTAACCATATTAATAATTTTTTTAAATAATTTCCGGTTGACAGTTTATTCATTACTTTTATTTATTAGATGAGGTTAAAAATTTAACTGCTAACTACTACATATATAATTGTACTACCTTGATAGTTACACTTATGGACTTAAATATCCATGTATCGGTGGATATATTGATGAATATATCGTATATCCACGGGTCTTGATATAAAAATAATAAACTATATCTTTTTAATAATATTTCGCATGAAATATCGCGATATCGAAAAATATCCACGATATTTAAGGAAATGTTTTCGTCCCGAAAGAATTCATAATGAAAACAACGATATATCCAATATATCATCGAAATATTTGAAATATCCATGAATATATTGATTTTATATAAAGTGAAAAAAATTGGTAATCTCATAATTCACATAAATAAAAAATTTACAAAAACTTAGTAAATCAATTATTTATTTTTTATGATAATTTTTATATTATATATCTTTAATAATAAAATGTACAAAATAAAAGATTTTGTTACTTGTACAATAATTTAGGTCCAAAATAATGTATATGTAAGACAATTTAGACGAAAGAAATAAAAGTATTTGAAATATCAAACGAGTAAATTCAATAGCACAATTATATATTATATTTTTTAAATGTGAATAATAAAATTTTACATATTTTTTGATCGTTCATAAAAACACATGAGTCATGTTCTACATCTTTAGATAATTATGGAACAAAAAATTTTCAAGATAGTTGGTGTCAATCTCACTCATCTAGTTATGATCCATCAAATGCGTATGCTATACCACACGAACATCAATAATCATATATGCATGATCAATAATATGAAGTTCAAGTTCCATATCTAGGTGAGTTTCAATAATTAAGTCAAAGTGTATATAAAAATAATAATTTTTTCTCTACTTTTCTACCAAAAGGATTTTCTTAAAGATGTTAGCCAGCTTGAATATACAATGCATGTTGAACATTATATTACATATCATCAGGATTGCATCAGTAGAGATAGTTACTGTGAATAACTAATAAATTGTTATCGTCCAACTTTAACAAGTGGAGTTGAACCACATAGAAATTTAACGTGGTATTGAAAATTGTATCATATATTTATTATTGTTTTAGGACAATATGAATGTTTGTATTATATATTTTAAATAATTATGTATAAATTCAACTTTTTAATTAGGTAGAGGATTTTTTCATTAATTTATATACGTTATACAAATTGATTTTTTTCCCTCATTATATTAATAAAATAAATGTTCATAAAAAATTATTAGACTTATTTTTACTTATTTTAATTTTTTATCCAAATAAGCTTTTCATTAGTAATTCATTATACAATACATAATTAATAAATTGATGATATTTTATGATACTATAATTAATTTAGATTTATTTTAGTATTATATAGTATTTCTAAAAAATTATAAAAAATTTCTAAAGTTTAATATAAATTTCTATAAAATTTTTAAAATGATATGAAAATTTTTTTCGGTATAAAATTGGTCCAAGATTGCTTAAAAAGTTTGAAACTTTATTATAATTGGTCCAAGATTGCTTAAAAAGTTTCTAGCTTTGAGCAAAAATGGAGCCACAAGAAGCGTTAATATGGAAATCAGAGTCATCAGGTTTACCAGAATTAATGGTTTCAGTAAGTATAGGCAGAGCCATAACCAGTCTACTTGGAGCTCGCACCAGAAAGCTTAACGACTCCATTTGTCGCCTTTCTCTTGACCAAAACAAAAGACCTCCACTTTTAGAGGATTTTGAATGGTTTCTGCATAAGTTTGTTAAGGATGCTGTTGAAAGAGATCACAATTTGGATGATTTTCTTATTCCCATCATTCAACATGTAATGATACCATTGCTAGTTTTTGTTTTTCATTTTGTCATATATTATTGATGCAAAA
>CATIWO010313033.1:0-10609 GCA_949673435.1 Macaranga tanarius
ATTATTTAAAATATAATTTAATTACAATAAAAATAAAAATTTGTTAGAATTAAATAATTTTTAAAAATTAATTTCATTATAGATAAAGCAATTAATAATTTTATTATTTGATGAAAAATAAATTATTAAAATTTTTCTATAATTTTTGAGAATAATTTTGAATATTTGTTTATGATGTTAGAAATTAAATTTATAATTTTTTAATACTTTAAATAGAAATTTTATAATTTAACTATTTAACTTTTAGTCTTGTCAATAACATTTTTACTTATTAACGAAAACTTGAAGAACTTATATAAATAAAATAAAGTAAAATTAAAATAATTATTAATACAAAAATTGTGCAATAAAAATAAATTTATGATTCCTAAGAAAATAGTTATGGAAGAACTAATAAATTTAACTATAAAGTTCTAGTATATTATATATTTTAATTAAAACTATGAAACTAATTTTAATTTTTAATTGCAAACAAATTATAAAATTAAATCTTTAAAAAATATTGTGCATTGATTTTTTAACAAGTTTTATTATCCCTAATAAAAAAAACTAATAAATTTTAAGTAATTGAAGTATTATGATAATTTTATTTGTGTGAAGTTTAAAAAATACACATATATTATATTCATCCATTATCAAACTATTATATATTTAAAAAACTATTTTTATTTAACTATTTAAAATATAATATAAAAATTACATTTTATTAATTTTTAAAGTTCATTTCCACCCTATTTTATGTTAAATCTATCAATATATTAAATTATTTAACTTATTTTTTAACAATGAAAATTAATAATTATAAAAAAAAAACTCAAAGTCATATTTATATTATAGTTCATTTTAAAATTTTAGAAATAGAATTTTAGTTCATTTTTACTACTAAACTATATTCATTTAATATCCAACAACAAAATAAAAAAAATCTCAAAAATAAAATAAAATAGTTATATCCATGCAATAACTTTTGTAAAAGTGATATATGCTCTCTTACAAAATGTTATAATAATTTCAATAATATTTTATTCGCTAATTATTCAAAAAAATATAAAATTTAAATATATTTAGAAATTTATCATTGATATTTTTTCAAATATTTTGAAACAGAACGATAATCCGTTTATAATTTTGAAAATGGACTAGAGTTCCATTTCTAATTTTAGAAACGGACTACTAATCCGTCTCTAATTTGGAAACGGAAAAGTATTCCGTTTCTAAATGTAGCAACAGACTAGTATTCCGTTTCTAAATTTAGCAACGGAATAGTAGTCCGTTTCTAAAAATTTAGCAACAAAATAGTATTCCATTTCTAAATTTAGAAACAGAATAGTGTTTCGTTTCTAAATTTAGCAACAGAATACTAGTTCATTGCTAATTTTAGAAACGGACTACTATTCCGTTGCAAAAATAGAAATGGTCTAAATCCATTGTAATTTTTAGAATCAGAACATTCTGTAGCTAATTTTGAAACAGATAAAATTTTGTCGTAAAATTAGAAACAGAATCCTATTCCACTTCTAATTTTGAAACGAAAATTATTCCGTCACAATTTTTGTTATATTAGAAACTGAATATTCCATAGCTACTTTTGAAACAGACAAAATTCCATCACAAAATTAGAAACGGAATAATATTTCATTTTCAATTTTGAAACATAAATTATTCTGTTGCTAATTTTGTTATATTAGAAATGGAATATTCTATAACTAATTTTGAAACGGACAAAATTCCATCGCAATATTAGAAACAAAATAATATTCCGTTTCTAATTTTGAAACGGAAATAATTCCGTTGCAAATTTTTTTATATTGAAACTGAATATTCCATTGCTATTTTGAAACGGATTAAAATTCCGTCGCAGTTTTATAAGAAAATTTTTTAATTTACAATATAGCAACTGAAATAAACTTCATTTCTATTCAGAAATGAAAATTTTCATTGCTAAAAGCTTAGAGATAGAAATGGATTCGAGTTCCGTTGCTATTTTGCTACAGAATAATTTCATCGCTAATTAGAAATGAAACTATTCCTTCGCTAATTCCTACTTTATTTTTTTTGCCAACATTCCTACAATAAATTAGCGACGGAATATTCATCCGTTTCAATTTTTGTCGCTAATTCTCTTTTTAATTCCGTCACTAATTTTTCGCCATGTACTCCCGCCAGCATTTAGCAATGGATTTTATTATTGTTTCTAAAATCTCATAGCAATATTAGATTTCTGTTGCAAATCCATTACAATTCCATTTTAAAAATTTAAAACAGAAATTTCTGTTTCTATTTTTCGTTTCAATATCGTTATTTTCTTGTAGTGATTCCACTACAAAGGTCGAGTATATAGCCGCATCAGATGCTGCTAAGGAAGCTGTTTGGATTCAGAAGTTCGTCATTGAACTAGGAGTTATTCCTTCAATTGAGTCGGCAGTTCCTCTCTTCTGCGACAACAATGGAGCCATTGCTTTGGCAAAGGAACAAAGGTCTCACCAGAAATCCAAACACATAGAAAGGCACTATTATATTATTAGAGAACTTATTGGAAAGGGCGATGTCCTCATACAAAAGGTAGCTTCAGCCTCACTCAACTGCAGTTAGACCGACATCTTGAGAAGATGGGTCTCAGATATTATAGTGAATGATGCTAGTGCATGTGGGAGATTATTAGTATATTTGTGCCCTAGTGCCATTCTTATATAATGACATTGTACTTTTATCCCTATGGCAATAAAATATTCATTTAAATAAAGTGTTTGTTTATTTAAATGTTTACCCTTTAGTATTATATTAAATGAGTTTATCATCAAGAGTTGATAATATGAGTGACAAACTCATTTTGTACATAAACTATAAATATTCATAGTTGTTGGAGTAATATAAGGGCAGTATTAATCTCTAGACTATCACATCTGTCTATTTTCCTTGATCAGTATGTGATATCGATAGTAGGAGGTAGTGAGTCTCATACTACTTGATATAAAATATTAGAACAGACATGTGGATACTTATGTGATAGGTATATCGAACTGTGACGTAAGATTTGTGATTACATGGAAATTCACTTTTATCAATAATTATAATCTTAGATATAAATAGTGCATATGGTCCTTTAACCTGAGGCCACACGGTCATCCATATATAGTTGGTTAGAGTTTGTTACCACATACATTCATGTGCTAGATATATATGGGTATATGGCGTGTGGTGGCTCTAGTCAGTTATATATAGAGATGAGTGATCGACTAAGATGGAATTCATTACCTGGAGTGAATCAGGATAAAATCCTATGCTATCTAAGTTATTATTGATGAATAAGTATCTGGCCAGGTCAAACTCGACTTATCCGAAAAGAGTTCGGTAGTAGAAAAGAGTTTCTAGTAGTAGTCATGTTTTATCAAGAATTGAACTAAAGATGAGGTCATATGAATAAGGCAATTAGAGTTTGACTAAACTGTGACTCTAACCGATATCAGGATCTTGTAATGAAGGGATATTTAATACACGGTAATTATGTTCTATGGTTCTTGTGAATCTATGAAAAGCATTCATTTTTAATTGGGTAGTTGTGACATCCATGCTAGGGGTCACTCACGACTTTATGGGAACTAAATGTGATTAAATGGGATTTTCACATTTAGCATGGAAAGGTATTTCCATAATATTAAGTGTTAATATTATTTTCCATTGCCAATTAGACTTGAACCTAGTAAGTCACACACATAAGAGTTACACCAATGATGATAATTATTAATTTAATTATTATTAAGATCTAGCAGATCCTGAAATGTAAATTCAAAGGCTAGGACTAATTGTGATTAATTAAATATTAATTTGGACTTGATTTAATATGTGATATTAAGTTCAAAGACTAAATTAATATTTACCTCTAATTGTAGCATAGATATTGGCCATGAGATGGACCATAAGAATTAAATATAATGGATAAAATTTGGGCTTTATTTAAGAGTTAAATAAGCCCATGAGTTGTCTTAATTAGTTTGGTATATATACATGGGCCTTGTTAAAGTTAAACAAGCCCAAGACCTAATTAGCCTAACTTATTAAGAGTTAATGAAGTAAAAAACTAAGGTTATACTTGTAACCAAATTGTTGACCCTTTGCATGATTAATGTGTTGATCAAACTCAAATCAACCCTTATTTTAACTTTAACAATCAATTTTATGTTACTAATATATTTGTTTAAGTATGATTATAAGTTAGATTTCATCAATTAATAATGCAAGCATTAGAGGTTGAATTAAAGCTTCATTAAACTCCTAAAATCCCTTAAAGTCACATGGATGATCATAACTCATCTGGGATCAATTAGAGTTAAAATATGTAAGTTTGACCAGAGTTGACTGCTGCTCACTATCATGAGGGGATGCTGCCTACAAGTTTAAGGAACGAAGCATTTTGCCGAGAAAGACCCGAGCTCCTCACGATCATAAAGAGGGTAGTCACGATTGTGATGGTAGTCTCAGGATCCAGTCATGAGTGCAATGATCAAATTCTCATCACCAATGGTTAAAAATTCAAGGCTCATGATCATGAGGGGCAAGTCACGATCGTGAGCGGCCCATTTCCTGTAAAAAGCTGGAAATTCATTTAATGAAGTTTGAAGAAGGTTTGGACAACTTCAGTGGTTTTTAACAGCTAGTTTTTGATGTCCAACTATATATACAAGGTTTAGAACTTCATTTATAAAGTTAGAGAGTTAGTGGAGCAAATTGATTATGTTAAATCATTGAACTAAAATTTATTGCTTTCATAATTTTTTTTGAATACTCATTATTTGTAAACAAACTCTTGTTGAGTTTGTATCTACCCTTCTTGTGAGAGTTGGATGAGTATTAGAGATAGGATTTTTTTTATCTACTTATTCTTTAGGGTTGAAAAAATGGGTGGTGAGGTTCTTTCTTTTTGGGTTAATATTGAGCCTTTTGTAAAAATACATTGATTGTAAAGGTTATGAGTTAACCTTGAAAACTCTTATATGAAGGTTTAAGTGTAAGACTTGAGAAAAACACTTGGGTTATAAGAGGTTAGTGTTGAGCCTAGAAAAATATATTTGTAAAGGTTTGGTGTGAGCCTCAAAATACTTGTATCAATCTTGAGAAATAGGATTAGGGTGGTTTAAAATCCTAACTTGGGGGTAAGTTAGGTAGGAGATGTAGGATTGGTTGATAATTTGAACTCCTTAAAATCATTATGTCTTTGTGTGTATTGATTATTTCCTTTCTTATTCTTATCCTCATTATTGTTATTGAGTGTGTAGGTGAAGCCCTTTTCTTAATCCCTTTCTAACTTCCTCTTAATTTTTTAAATTTCCTCTAAACCACATATTAGCCCTATTCACCCCCCTCTAGGGCTTTGTAATTGGTATTAGAGCTAGTATTCTAGGTACTTAGTTGCAAGAATTCAAGATCATGAGCAGTGAATTTCTTTCTTTCTAAACCTATAGACCCCTATTTGATGGAAGTGACTATCCTTTTTGGAAACATAAATTGGATCTTTATCTTAATATTGATCCTATTAGATTGTAGGATGTGATCTTAGATGGTTGGAACCCTCCTATGAAGATAGTAGAAGGCATTCAAGTTCTAAAGGAAAGAATAAGTTGTATCAAGAAGAAAAAGAGGAGAACCATAAAAATAAAAAGGCTATGTCAGTTCTTATAAATTCTATGTCAAGAGAGGAAGGAGGAAAAATTCAACATTATATTTCGGCCAAGGATATATGGGAGACCTTAGAGAATCATTTTAAAGTCAACATCCAAGTTAGATCCAAAAAAGTTAAACTCTATGTCTCTGAGTATGAATTCTTCAAGATAAAGCCTCAAGAATCCATTACCGAAATGACAAATCGATTGAATGCCCTATTGACAACTTTGAGAAAGTTAGGCAAGCATTATTCAAAGGAAGAGGTAAACATAAAAATCTTAAGAGTGCTACCTAAGAAAGATTGGGAATCAAAGATAACTTCAATTAAAGAATCTCATGACCTCTCTAAGCTTTCAACCAACATCCTCATTGGTAAGCCTCTTACTCATGAGCTTACTTTGAGGAAAAGGAAAGAGGAACAATAAGGAAAAGAAGAAAAGAAGAAAAGAAGAAAAGCCTTGAATTCAAAGCATCATAAGACTCAAGTAATGAAGATGACCTTAAAGATTCAAATAAAGATGATGATGAGATGACATCACTCACAAGAAGCTTCATAAAGTACTTAAGAAGGAAGAACTTGAGCAAGCACAAAGAATTTAAGAGAGGTGGCTCCAAGAAGGCCAAAGACGTTATATGCGTTAAGTGCAAGAGATCCGGTCACATTCAAGATGAATGTCCTAAGCTCAAGCATAAATACAAGGAAGCAAAGGAAAGGAGAAAAGCTTTCAAAGCTACTTGGGATGAATCTTTCGAATTCGAGATGGAGGAAGAGCAACAAGAAGCTTCCAACCTTTGCTTCATGGCCTTAGAGGATAATTATGAGGTACCTCTCTTATCTAATTTCTCTTGTGATGAATTTTATGACTATGATTATGATGATGATGAGGAACTTAATGATGAGAGCTCTATTATGAGGAACATTTCTTTAAAATGCAAGAATTTGCTTTCAAAGAAAAAGTTTTACAAATTAGAGCTTTTAAAAATGTTAAAAAAATTTGAGGATTTGAAAGATAAGTTTTCCAAAGTGACCTCTTTAAATGAACAACTCTCTAATGATTTGAAAGTTTCTACCTCTTTGAAATGTGAATTTGATACAACTAGAAAAGAGAATGAAAAGCTTTCTAAATAAGCTTTAGAACTAAAAAATTCTATTTCAAAATTTCATAAAGGAAAGGAAACTCTAGATGCTCTTTTGACTTCTAAAAAATTTCATGGCAATACCTATGGTATTGGATATGAACATGGACCATCATCATCATCATCCTCTCATAATATATTTGTGAAAGCTAACCATGATTCATCACATGCTCCTAGTGGTAGTACTAAAACTCAAGCCACATTAGCTAAAAAGTCTCATATGCTTAGAGCCAAGTCTTTTAAGACTTATCCCCCTATGGCTCAAAGGTTTAAGGCACAAGCCAAAAGACCTCAACCTAAGTATGCTTTCATGTACATAAAAAAGCACACACATAAGCATGTAACACCACACTATAATATGCACACTTGTGAATGCATGGTATATGCATATTTTAGAACTCACTGAATGCATGGCATATGCACATTTTAGAACTCACTTTCCTAGTATGAGATATGTGCAACACTTTCATATTAAGATTTGCTAATGTTAGATGCTTCTATTGCATGAAATTAGGACATGCTAGTAATGTATGTTATTATAGGAAGCTTCATCTTAATATCTTACCTAAAGATTATTTTGAAACTAATCAACTAAAACCTATTAAATTTTGGGTTCAAAAGTTTGATTGATCTTAAGATGTTCTTGTTTGAATTGATTGTGTTTATATGTTTTAATGAGTTATTACTTTTTTAAAATTCAAACTTGCTATCTTACATTATTAGTTGTTGCATTTTGAGTTATTTCCTTATGATTCTATGAAAATAATTTATTAATAAATATGAAAATAATAATTTGTCTAAAGAGAATTGGACCCTTTGAGGGGGAGAAAGTTTAAAACCCTTTGGTATATAATTGAAGGGGAGGATTGTAAAATAAATGCACATACATGCACTTATTGATTTTTAATTATCATTTAAAATTTAATTGTCAAAGTCAAAAAGGGGGAGATGGTTGACCCTTTGCATGATTAATGCATTGATCAATCTCAAATCAACATTTGTTTGACTTTAACAATCAATTTTGTGTTACTAACATGTTTGTTTAAGTGTTATTATAAGTTAGATTTCATCAATTGATAAAGCAAGCATTAGAGGTTGAATTAAAGCTTCATTAAACTCCTTAAAGGTCCCTCCTAATGTCCCTTACAGTCACATGGATGTTTATAACTCATATGGGATGAATTGGAGTTAAAATATGCAAGTTTGACCAGAGTTGATTGCCGCTCACGATCCTGTCACGACCATGAGCAGCGACCGTGAGGGGATGCTGCCTACAAATTTGAAGAATGAAGCATTTTACCGAGAAAGACCTGAGCTCCTCACGATCTGCTCCTTACAATCGTGAGAAGGGTAGTCACGATCATAATGGTAGTCTCACGATCCAGTATGAGTGCAACGGTCGAATTCTTATCACCAACGGTCAAAAATTCAAGGCTCACGATCGTGAGGGGCAAGTCACGATCATGAGTGGCTTATTTCGTATAAAAAATTCTCATTCTACATTTTTTTACTTGTTTTGGTATTGATCATGTCTCCATCAGTTTATTATTTTTATTTATTAGTTTTTTTAATAATCAAAGAACTCTAATAGGAACTAATATTCAAGTAAAATAAAATAAAATAATCTGGATAGGTAATGAACCAACCCTAAGGTAACAAAAGTTTTAAATAAATTTAGCTGACTTATTAGCTAGTATATTAGATAATCTTTTAACAAAATCAAATTTATATGTAAATAATAAACTATATTTTCTAAAAATAGTTTTTGTAGTAGCATCAATATTTTAATACTTCCAGTAATAACATAAAGTTTTAAATAAAGGTAATCACAGGTTCAAAGTTGAATTACAATTGTTTTAAGTAATAGGATTCTCTTTGGCTAAAAACAAATCATAGAATTTTGAATAAAATGTAACTACACTCTTTGTTGAATTTCAAAGAACTTAAATGAATAAAAATTTAACTACTACACTGAAATTCTAGGCCAGACTTGCTAAATAAAAGGACTTAATCATTTAAATAATAGCAACTAACTAGTTAAATCTCAATAAAATTGCCATTACTACTGAATAACCCTTTTTTTTAACATTGACTTAACAATACCTCCCTCTTTCATTGGAACCTTGTCCTCAAGGTTCAAGTTTATGAATCTTTCACATAATTTCTAATTATCCTCAAGTTTCATTATCATTACCATAATCTCCTTTTAGCAACAATAGTTGAGGGCCTCTACACTTATGACTTGTGGCAAAATTTTTATTACAATTAAAACAGAGACCTTGAGCACATTGTTGTTGCATTTTATCCTATGAACGTCATTTCAATGGAGATGTTAGTTCAATTTTTTATAGAGCTGAATGTTCGAGTTATGTTAGATTAAATGGTATGGTTGTATGTACCTTATTTGACAAGCTAACTGCTCATCTTACATGCAGGCAAGGCTAATTGCTTCTTTCAAGGATTTGAGCTTGAATATTCATATGTTGTCTGCTATCTTTGGTTTTGAGTCCACCTATGAAAGTTCAAACTAATGCATTTTACGTCCATCATTAAACATGATTACATAACTTCTCAAATTCTTTTTGGTAGTCCTATAGTGAGCCAACTTATTACACCCCTGAGAGCGCTTCATCGAAGTCTTTGCATTCATTTGGTCCAAATTATGTCCATATTTTTTCTTTAAAACTCTAAAATTAGCCCATATCACTGCCTTTCCTTCTTCTTTGTAAATTCAGTATAGCCATTGCCACCATTGGTTAGTTTTTCCTTCAAGGTGGAACAAAACTAATGACACTTTCTATGTCTCTGTTGTACCTTAATATTCAAAGAATTGTCCACCCGATTTAACCATTCTATTCGATCATGCTTAGAATACCTTGAGAATTCTAGTTTAGCTAGCTTTGATGAGAATATTTATTTGTTCCCATTTACTCATCTATTTTCCTTATTATTGCCCTTGAAATAGTTGCTACGATCACTTATACTATTGATTTAAGGCATGCTCAGTAAAGATCTTCTTCTTCTATTTTTATTTTATTGAATCCTAATATTTAAAAATTTGTGTGGCATATGCCTATTATGCATGAAATGAAAGTATTTTGGCAGATAGTCTTTTAAACTACCAATACAGATTTAGGATAATTCCTTTAAAAACTGTTACATTTTGATTTTTTTTTCAAATAGTTCAAAAACAATTTAAATTCCTATAAGTTGCATTTTATTTGAAGAAGAAAATAAATTAATAATTTTACTCCACCAATTTACCACATATGCAAATAATAAACCAAATGGGATATAGAAAAAAAGGTGGATGAAAATTAAAGAGTTTATGCATAAGGATAAAAAAAAAATATATATATATATATATATATTTTTTACTCCACCAATTTACCACAGGTGCAAACAATAATACCAAATGGGATATAGAAAAAGGTGGATGAAAACTAAAGAGCTTATACAAAACGTCAAGAGAATTTTAATAATCTACCCTAATATATACTATCCTAAAAACTAGGGGTGTTCATCGGTCGGGTCGGTTCGGGTCGGAAGTGATAATGCTAAAACCGATCAGTTTTCGGTTAGTCGTTTGGGAGGCCGAACCGAACCAAAATTGGCACATAAACCAAATAATCGAAAAACCAAAATTAGACGGAAGAATCGGTTAGGAAAGTCGGTTTGGGCTTTCTGTGGGCCGAGCTTAACCAATCAAATCCAATATAAAGAAAGTGTAAATTAATTTCATTTATAACTACATAATATTTGGGCCAAGCCCTTAGATTTACGCACTGGGCTGAAATTTGTAATAACAAAATAA
>CATIWO010313047.1:0-16336 GCA_949673435.1 Macaranga tanarius
TTAAATTTCTAATAAATTAGCACTCAAATCAGACAAATACCTTTTTGTGGGATATCCTAAAGAAACTAAAGGATATTACTTCTACAATGCTTCTGAGAATAAAGTGTTTGTTGCTCGGAATGGTGTCTTTTTGGAAAAAGAATTCATTTTTAAAGGAACTAGTGGGAGTAAGTATCTTGAAGAAATTCAAGAACCAAAAATTAGCATTAAATCACCTTTGGAACCTCAGTTGAATTAACAAATTGTTATTGAACCTACACAAGTACCACAAGGCCCAAGGAGGTCTGATAGGATACATCAAGCCCCTAAGAGATATGGATTTCTCTTAACTGACGGCAATGATGTAATGATTGTGGATCAAAATGAACCCACATCCTATCAAAAAGCTATGAGTAGCCCTAACTTTGAGAAATGGCTTGAAGCCATGAAATCAGAAATGCAATCCATGTATGATAATCAAGTTTGGACCTTAATTGATCCACCTGATGGTTTAAAAACTATAGGGTGCAAATGGATTTTCAAAAAGAAAACTGACATGGATGGCAATGTGCGTACCTTTAAGGCAAGACTGTTTGTAAAAGGTTTCAATTAAATACATGGTATTGACTATAATGAAATGTTTTCACCAGTAGTGATGATTAAATCCTTTCGGATTCTCCTTGCCATAGCTGCATACTATGATTATGAAATATGGAAAATGGATGTCAAAACACCGTTTCTTAATGGAAACCTACTCGAGGATGTGTATATGACACAACCTGAGGGTTTTATCAGTCCTGAGAATTCTGGAAAGGCTTACAAGCTTTAAAGATCCATTTATGGATTGAAGCAAGCTTCTCGGAGTTAAAATCTTTATTTTGATGAAGCAGTTAAAGAGGTTGGCTTCATTCAAAATGAAGATGAGCCTTGTGTTTACAAGAAAGTTAGTGGGAGTGCAATAATTTTTCTAGTGCTATATGTTGATGACATATTACTCATTGGAAATGATATTCCTATTTTGCAAAATGTTAAGACATGTTTAGGGAATTATTTCTCAATGAAAGACTTAGGTGAAGCTGCCTATATTGTAGGCATCAAGATCTATAGAGATAGATCTAACAGGCTTATCGGCCTAAGTCAGAGTACATATATTGACAAGGTACTGAATAGATTCAGTATGCAAAACTCTAAGAGAGGATTCTTGCCAATGTCACATGGCATTAGTCTCAGCAAGACTCAGTGTCCAATAACACAAGATGAGTGGGACCGCTTGAGTAAGATTCCATATGCTTCTGCTATTGGATCTATCATGTATGCTATATTATGCACTCGATCTGATGTCTCATATGCCTTAAGCATGACGAGCAGATACCAGTCAGACCCAGATGAGAGTCACTGGATAGTAGTCAAGAACATTCTGAAGTACTTGAGAAGAACTAAGGATGCATTCTTACTGTATGGCAGGAAGGAAGATGAGCTAATTATAAATGGTTACACAGATGCTAGCTTCCAATCTGATAAGGATGACTTCCGATCGTAATCGAGTTATATGTTCTATTTGAATTGAGGTGCAGTGAGCTGGAGAAGTTCAAAGTAAGACATCATTATCGATTCTACAACAGAAGCTGAGTATATAGCTGCCTCAGAAGTAGCTAAGAAAGCAGTTTGGATCAAGAAGTTTGTTACTGGATTGGGTGTTATTCCTAGCATTTCAAATCCAGTTGACTTATATTATGATAATAATGGGGCCATAGCACAGACTAAGGAACCTAGATTACATTAGCGATCTAAACACATACTCAGGCGTTACCATCTCATTCGAGAGATCATTGAGAGGGGAGACGTAAAGATATACAAAATACCTACAAATAACAATGTTGCTGATCTACTTACTAAACCTCTTCCATAACTTAAGCATGAGAGTCATACTAGGTCAATGGGTATTAGATACAATATTGATTTGGCCTAGTGCAAATGAGAGATTGTTAGTAATGTGCCCTAGGCCTATAGTATTATGGCCATATTATGACTTTGTCTATTTTACATCATTATAATAAAAGAGGCCTTTTATCATATTGACTCTATTGAATTCCATGAATGTTTAACTCTTTTTAAGTTCATCAAGTGTGTGACTTGATAGTAGAACTCTTAGATGGTAAATGAGTTATATTCTAAATCATCCCTAGTCAGTCATTATTATGGGAGAATAATGAATGAAGACTAGTATGAGGTTGACTGATGATCATATTTTACTGATCATGTATACGAGATACAAAGTCAAATCATAGGTACATAGGATGTACTGGATTGACCCACTATGAAAATACTACATGGATTATTGTCATAAGTTATTCTTATTGCAATGGTATTATTGTAGTCCTCTGACCTGAGATCATCATAGAGTCCTGCATGATGAGTTTTATATTTTGACATATTCTAATATTATCTTTAACAGGATGATGTAATAGATTGTGATTAGATATAAAATAAATAATATGAGGAGTATGAGTGATCAAGAAAGAATTTGTCCCTCACTAATCATGAAGAAGATATCTATGGGCCCCTCGATAAATTAGACTGAATGTAAATGCATGGCCATGCTTGAAATCAATTGATAAGGAGTTATTAATTTTAGTCTAATTGAGATCGAGAAATAATTAAATTATTAAGGATGACATAAACCATGCCTTATGTTCAATCTAAGATATCGTGTACAAAAGGACTGTAATATTGTTGTTAAATAGGTTGCGTCGGATTACTAACTTTCACATGACTTGGGTAGTCATAATGTCTTGCTAGAGGCCACTTATGCCTTATGGGCTACCAATGAGATTGGAGGCCCATTGCCAATGTTATGTGAACCTAAATGGTCATACACATAGAACAGACTCAAAATGGATATTAGGCTTATCAGCCTAATAAGATAGTTTTCTCTCTCATGTATATTTAGTGATAATTTACTTATGATAATTGTTATCATAATTAAATTTAAAACATATATATTTGTATATATATATATATATAATAGTTTTGGATATTTATGGATATAAATATTTAAATAAAATAAAGATAATGATAAAACCAAAAAAGGAGTTTTGGTACTTGTGAAAGACTAAACCCTAAGAGATATATATGTATATATCACTGTAGAAGTTTAGTGGCTTAAGTGTCTTAGCATATATATCATTTAAAAACATAAGTTCTTTAAGAACAAAACACAGAGAGAAAGGTGCTAGCACACCAACATCGTTTTAGGTGTTCTTTTTATGTGGATACCGGTAGAGGACGTTGCATTTTGGCTGTGTCTATATTCCGATAGAAGACAACGAAAGGCTTGAGGTAGGGTGTCACCGGAGTGAACCTCCTCTCTTCCTTCCTACAATCTTACCTTTGAACTTGTCTTGGTAAGATTCTACACTCGATTAAATTGATTTAATCTGAACTACTTGGATCTTAGTGGGGGTTTTTAAAATCAAAATTTTTATTTTTCGCTGCATGTTTGTGGTCCAGAGCCTAATAAATATCCTTATCACTCACAATAGTTTTAGGTATACCATGCAAATGTACTATATTCTTAAAGAACAAATCAGCAATATACGATGCATCATCAGTTTTTTGACATGGAATAAAATTTGCCATTTTAGAAAACCTATCAACAACCATATATATGCTATCATTACCAAGCAACAGGCAATGGTGTATGTAAACCATGTAGATGCACTTTAAACTTAACTTGAAAACATGTAATACCATTAGCACAATACTTAGATACATCAAATTTCATGTAAGGCCAAAAGAAATGCTCATGTAAAATATCTAATGTCTTAGCTATGCCAAAGTATCCCATCAAATCCCCCCTCATATGCCTCTTTAATCAATAATAAATGCAATGAATATATAGGCACACAAAGTTTCTTTAAACGAAATAAATACCCATTATGTCTATAAAATTTGTCAAAGGCAATTATTTCACATGCATTTTATACATTGATAAAATCAAGATCATGTGCATATAATTCTTTAATATGCTCAAAACCAAGCAATTTAGCATCCAAAGTGTTAAGTAAAATGTACCTTCTTGACAATGTATCAGTCACAATATATTCCTTACCTTGTTTGTATTTGATAACATAAGGGAAAAACTCAAAAAATTCACTCCACTTAGCATGTATTTTATTGAGCTTATTTTGTCCCTTTAAATGCTTCAAACTCTCATGGTCGGTATGGATAATAAACTCCTTAAACAATAGGTAATGTTACCGCGTTTCCAATGCTCTTACCAAGGCATACATCTTCTTATCATATGTCAAGTAATTAAGTGCTGCACCACTTAATTTCTCACTGAAATATGCAATTGGCTTACCCTCTTGCATTAAAACAGCTCTAATTCCTATGCCAGAAGCATCATATTCAATCTTAAATATTTTATCAAAGTTAGGCAAAATAAGAATAGGTATAGAAATTAATTTAGATTTCAACATATTAAAAGCATCCTCTTATTCCTTTCCCCACTTAAATCTAACATTCTTTTTAATTACTTCTGTCAAAGGGGCAGCTATGCTAGAGAAATCACATACAAAACATCGATAAAAACTAGCTAAGTTATGGAAACTACCAATATCCTCGACATTCCTAGGTGTAGGCCAAGTTTCAATAGCCTTAACCTTCTCATGATCAACCTCTATACCATGCTCACTAACAACATATCCTAAAAATATAACTTTAGGCACACAAAATGAATTAGTAAACTTAGCATATAACTTTTGTGATTGTGAAACACTAAAAATAGATCTAACATGCATAACATGGTCCTCTAATGATTTACTATATACAAGTATATCATCAAAATAGACTACATCAAACTTACCTATAAAATCCCTCAAAACATGGTTCATTAGATGCATAAATGTACTAGGAGCATTAGTTAAACCAAATGGCATAACTAACGACTCATATAACCTATATTTTATTTTAAAGGCAGTTTTCCATTCATCACCAATTTTCATTCTAATTTAATGATACCCAGCCATTAAATCTATTTTAGAAAATATACATGCACCATATAATTCATTTAACATATCATCTAAACGAGGTATAGGGTGGTAATACTTTACAGTGATTTTGTTGATAGTGCGACAATCAACACACATACGCAATATTCCATCCTTTTTAGCCACTAGTAGTATGGGTACAGCACATGGGCTTATACTTTCTCGAATCAATCCTTTATACATCAACTCATCCACTTATCTTTTAGTTCCTTTATGTCTTTGGGATTACTCCTATAGGCTGGCCTATTTAGAATATGTGCTCTAGGAATAAAATAAATTTAATGTTCTATCCCTCTTAATGGTGGCAAACCATCGGGCATAGACTCAGGAAATAAATCCTCAAATTCATATAACAACACTTGAAAAGAACTACGTAGAGAAGAGAGAATTAGGTTAGTATTAAAAGCTCAACATGCACCTTTGTATACTAATAGTATCATAGGTTCCTTACTTAGATAGGCCTTTCTAATCTCACCTTCTCTTGCAAAGAAATTGCCTTTTTTGCTTTTTTTACCACTCTTTGCATACTATTCTCTGCTTTGAATGCGCAATCTCACTATTTTTTCTCTTTTTACGCATCCCCTCTATTTTCTCTCCTTTTTCCTCTCTTTCCTCACGCCTCTCTTGACTTTTTTCATAACTCTCCTTTTGATGGTGCACCTTTTCTTTTTCATGTGTACTCTCACATTCACTTAAAATTTTATGATCCTCATACACTTCCTTAGGTGACATAGGTAATAAATTGATAGTCCTACCATTCATCTTAAATGAATATTTGTTAGTAAAACCATCATGTATGACTCGCCTATCATATTGCCATGGGTGTCCTAGTAATATGTGACTAGCCTGTATAGGAACTATATCACATAATACCTCATCACAATAATGCCCAATAGAGAATGTAATCAATGCTTGCCTAGTGATCTTAATATTCCCATGTTCATTCAACTATTGTAATCTATAAAGTCTAGGATGTTTAGTTGTTTTAATCCCAAATTTATCAACTAAAGTAGAATTAATAACATTAGCACAACTTCCACCATCTATAATCATACTACACAATTTATCATATATCATGCATCGAGTATAAAATATGTTTTCACATTATACCTCTTCCTCTTTAACTTGCATGTTTAAGGCACGCCTAGTAACCAAAGTGTAGATTAGTCCTTGTGGGGTTGATTCCTCCTCCACATCAAATACATCCTCTAATAGTGGCATGTCACTTAAGTTATCATCATCATCCTCTTCCTCACTCACCACCTCCCTATTGCATAGGGTCATGATCTTGGCATTTGGACCTTGTGCAGCCTTATGCCCATATTCTAAACATCTAAAGCACTGAATATTACTTGACTTACCCTTAGATTTATCATCCTTAGGTTGTGTCTTTGATGTAGTAACATCTTTGCTTTTATTTGGCTCAAATTTGCCCTTACTTGTACTTATTTCTCCTCCTTTGTTCTTCCAATTCGATTTCCATGTATTTATAGGAGTCAAATTCATTTTGGTTTTCACCTTCAATTGCTTTTCCACCTTGATTGCCATATGTACCATGTCCTTCAAATCTACATAATTATGCAATTCAACAAGGTTAGAAATTTCATGATTCAAACCTGATAGAAAACGTGCCATGGTAGCCTCTCTATTCTCCTCAATGTTAGCTCAAATCATGGCTATCTCCATCTATTGGAAATACTCTTCAATACTTCAAGAGCCTTAGTTCAACCTTTGTAACATGCTATACACCTCTCTATAATAGGGTTGAGGTACAAATCTCTTCCTCATTATGGTTTTCATCTCAAACTATGAGGTAATTGGTCCTTCTCCACTTTTACACCTAATGGAGGTGAATTGATCCCACCATGCACTAGCATAGTTAGTGAACTCCACGGTGGCCAATTTTACCCTTTTCTCTTCGGTATAATTATGGCACTAAAACACCCTTTCAATCTTTTTTTCCCACTCCAAGTATGCCTCTGGATCACTCTTCCCTTAGAAAACTGGAATCTACATCTTGATTGATCCCAAATTGCCATCTTTGATCTTGCCTTTGTTAGCACGCGTCGCTCCTTCATCGGCTACCTCCTCTTCTAGTTCATTAAAGAGAATGTGTTGGGTCTCTCTTACTCGGATAGGGGTACCTATCTCTAACCTTTCCAATCATTCTTGGACCTTTTGGTTGTCACTCCTCATATCCTCTTGTTGAGCCAACATCTTTTGCAACATTTCTTATATTGAATCCAAGGTAAGCTTCCCCTTTGTATCCATGATGTAAATCTGAAACAAATGAAAAGAAAAATTCCTATACTAACACTCTCTCATATGTTTCTCTCAATTAATTAGAAACTCTCCAATGCACTCACAATTGAATACATATAAAGAATTTCCTTTTAAGTTCTTAATTGAGCTAAACTCTTACAACTTCTAAGAGAATCATAAATCAAACTAGGTAACTAAAGCTATTAGTGAAAGACAAGCTAAAAGATGTAAATGTGGGGCTATTTTAGGTGATTTTAAGTATTTCTGAAATTTGGGTTTTATTTATGTATGAATTTTGGGTATTTAATGGGTGGGAATAATGGTTTAATATGTAGAATGATGTAGGGTAGGTAGACAAAGAAAACAAGTAGAAAATATGCAAATTGATGAGTTTCCAAAGGGTGATATGCTTACCCATGAATTTTGTTGATGTAACGGATGATGATCAATCCGGCTTCTTTAATATTTGTTAAGGTTGAATCACTTGATGCAATTTTGATGCAGAATGAACTTTGAATTTTTTTTATCAATAATAAATACTAGGCTTAGGGATACATAGCTTACACTAGAGCCAAAGCTCTGATACCAAACTAATACGTCCCACTAGTTATCTAACAACTAGGATCTGTAACAATCTATTGGGATCGTTGCCCAAGGATCTATCTAATATAAACTAAGGGAATTAGCAATACTAGCTATCTAACAGCTAGCACCTCTAATTATCAAGGCTTAATTTGCAACACACTCGAAGCAAATTAGAAAATAGCTCTCGCAAGGACTCAAGAAAATTCAATTAAAAATTTAAATAATATCAATCAACTTATCTCAAATAACAATGTTTGATACAAGTATTTATAGACTTATAATCCCAAACCTAAAATAATTCTAAAAAAAAAACAACTCTTTAGGAATAAACAATGACATTCCTAATTAAACACAAATTCTAGTTAGTAAAGAAAATCCTAATTAGCCAAAAATTCATCATCAAGACATGGGGTGTGTCTTAAAAGCACACGGGGGTGTACAAGCTCCGAGAATTAAAGCACACTCGATAGACTCCAACACGGCTTGGCACATGGGTTGGGCTTGTCCATACATGGGCATGTTTTGATATCTTCTTCAAAAACCTGACAGTTATATGGCTTTCTACACGGGCTTGTCGTCTAACCATGCAGATGACACTTTAAAAATAAGCACGGGCGTGTCTTGGAACACGACCTTGGATATGGGCGTGTCAAGACCCATGTTTGACTCGGGACAACTTACGAGCATTTAACACGGGCGTGTATCGGCCTGATCACAACTAAATAAATTGACCAACTTAGTTTCTTTTAAATCATCTCCTTTTTATCCCAAAGGCTCGAGACTCATTTGCACAAGTTCCTTGGTAGCATCTTTCATCCTTTTAGCTCTGGGATCTCGTGATTAGTCCTCCATCATAATTCAAAGGATTTGAATTGGATTTCGTATCCGTATGTCCATATGCATCATAACTTGAGTGTCATTTATAAAGTGTAGAGTTGTCAAATACTCATGATGATTTGGCTTTACCTAGATCATACCTTTATAGAGTCTAGAAGTTTCAGGTTATCATGAAAATACTTAATAATCCAAGTAAGGGCATCGTGGTGATGTTTTGAGTAGTAAAAAGCACCCCGATAATGTTATCAACCATTTGATCATTGGTCAAGACTTGTCTATGTTCATCATTTAAGTTCAATAGGCAACCCAAAAGATCATTTTCAAGTAATTCTTTCTTCTTTCACTAATATTGTCACTAAGAATCTCACTTAGCCTATTCCTTTCCTATAGATAAATCAACATGCATGCCAAGAACACAGGTGAGGAATAAAAAAAATAACACATTAAAAATAAAAATCCAAACTTGGAATGAAGGAGACCATAGCTCGATAATAAATAGTAAGATGCCCCACGTGGTCAGTTATAGGGGAAAAAACACATACAGACACACCATCAGCATTTCACATAAATAGAGATAGACAGAACTTTATAAACCTAAAAACATGACTCATCGGTATGGAAATTTTAACTGAATTCAAACATTTACCGAGCTATCTCTGAAGAAGTAGATGAATATCACACTTAATTTTAAGAACTTAAAGAAATGTAAGTCTTTTATTTTAGTGATGGTCCATTGTCTGTAATTGTGTTTAGTTTACCATTGCTAATTGTTTATTTGGTATGGTAGAGTGATAGGTTGCAGAAGGTCCTTAAATTTCTCATCACTATAATCAAAGTTTATTTGAGCTTAATAACCCTTTTAGGATGGACTAATGAAGGATATAGCTTGTGCAATTGTTCTTGTAATAGAATTTTCTCACCTTTGAAGAATGATGATTTATATGAAAGGGAAAAGGTCCAAATTGGACTCTCACTTTTGGCCCTAATAATACATTAGACCTTAATAATTTCTTTAAACTAAATTGGAACTTTTTTTTAAAAATAAATCTGAACAAATTGGACCCTAATGTTAAAGAACCTTTAACAACCATTTACATATACTGATGTGGATAAAGTGAGCCCTACCAGTTACTTTTTTGCAAATGATTGTCATAATAGTGGGCCCTACCATCAAGTTTAACTTCTTTATACCTTTGATTCAACCTCTACCAAATACCAATACTAACACCTCCATTAACCACCACCTTCATCAACACCTCCGACACCTTCCTCAATAAACCTTAGACAATATAGAATATTAACCTCCGACACTCGAACATAAAATATAACATTATCAAATAAAATAAAAACACAAGGGCTATATAAATCTTCTACATAGAAATCAACACATACCCAATCAAGTTCCAATACATAAATACAATAAAGATTTACCCAACAAATTAAGAAAATTACATAAAAGAAATACAAATATTGATAATAATGGAAAAAGGTCCAGATTGGACCCTTACTTTTTACCCTAAGAGTGAATTGGACTTTAAGTATTTTTTTATTCTATTTGGAACTTTTATTATCAAAATATGAATAAATGAGACCCTAACATAATGGAGCTTATAACATCCATTAAAGTGCTGCTTATTTAGATGTGTGGGTCCCTATTTTTATAATAAAATAATATAACCCATTAAGAAAATGGCCCACTTTCCCACTTTTTCTTACTCTCTTTTTTCCATTATTTCTTTTTCTTTTAAAAATTTCTAATATCTAGTTTATTTCTAATATACAGTGGGACTCTTGAAGCATAAAATCTGCAAGCGTGATGGCCTGTGATGCAACTCTTTAGCTTAATTCTTTTGGCCATATAAAGAATAATAGGTTGATACAAAATGAAAAAAGCATGCCTTATTGGTATTGGATGAAGGCCATGTGGACCAAAACATAAAAAAATCATAAAATGCACCACAAAATAAAATATAAAATGCAAACAAAACATCTTTTCTGCAAGCATCCAAATTTGACATGCTTCACTGCGAATAAATGCCAAAACAATCTAACACTCGATTGTTTTATAATGGTCGAATACAACATTTTACACAAATTAAAATTTAGTTGTTCAAATATTAATTATTAAATTCAAATTGTTTTCTAAACTGCAAATAGAAATAGATTAAAGAAAATAACTAAATTTTGTGTACATAGATCCTCGCAAGCGTTGTCCAACAGAGCATAACATGAAATTACTGGTTCGGTCCATCAATTTTGAAAAAATAAAATAAAAATATGATAATGCTTCAGATTCAAGAAAATTTCATATATAAGCTGAGGATAAAATATTAAATCAATAAAGATTTAGGTAAAATATGTATTACAAAGGGTTCATTTTTAGCCCGTTTTGTGATTTTGTGACCCAATAAAATAATAACAACAAAAGATTGGAACTTTAAAGCTAATAAGCTAGAACTATACTATTGTATTTCTAGAAGATGTTGATGATAAACAAAAAGAGAAAAAAAAGAGAGAGAAGAAAGAGGGTTAATATTATTGTTATTATTATTATTATTACTACTACTATTATTATTATTATTATTATTATTATTATTATTATTATTATTATTATTATTATTTCTTGATTTAATTTAGTAACTAGCATGAATTTAGTCTTTATGTCGAAAACTTAAAAATTTATCAAATGTTAATATGCTTTGTGATTGAACAAACTTATAATTTTTAACCTTATGACATTTATATTGATTAGGATTTAATATCTTTTATATTAGTTACCAAAATTGAACATTAATATTTCAATTAAGGAAAACAACCATCAATCAAAATGAAATCAATTCAAGAGAGAATTTGAATTATGAGAAAAAGAAAGTGATAAGAAGATCACTTACTAAGTTTTCAATAATTAAAAGCTTCAAGCTCTTCTTCCAACTTGTTGATCACCTGTAATCAACTACAATTCTCATGATCTTATTCAAGAACATAACATGTTATGCTTTAATTTTCAAAGAAAATGCAATATAAAGCTAAGATTTTACCTTGATTAATACAAACCTTAGCCAACAAAACCCTTGTTATTATTGTTGTTCTTATTCTCTCATTGTAGCTTCTTTCTTTCTCTAAGTTTTTTATAACATAAAGCTTTTACTTTCTTCTTCTCCTCTTATGCATTTTTAAATGTAACTTCACTTTTTTTTTTTTATAAAATTTACTTCTTTTCCTTTTTATCTTTAAATCCTTCTCTAATTTCCTCTTTCAATTTCATCCTTATCATACTTTTAATCTCTTTCAATTACACTATTCTCTTACTCGATTTATTATGATTATACCTTTTTTTTTATTAACTTCATCCAAAATAATACTTAATTATATTTAATTAAATAAATTTTAATTTTTATCAACCAAAGTTTTGAGGACACGGATGTGACAATTCTTCTCCTCTAAAAAGAATTTTGTCCTATAAATTCGCATGAAGATCTCTCATTCCTGTCATAAAAAATTAGATACTGCTGTCTAATGTCCTCCTTTCTTTGCCAAGTAGCTTCCTCCTGAGAATGATTTTTTCACAACACTTTAACCAACGAAATAACTTTATTACTTGACACCTTCTGATCCCTACCTAAAATAGCCACTGGCACTTCTTCATAGCTTAAATTTTCTTTCAATTCCACTAGCTCTTCTTGCAAAATATATGTAGGATCACTTTAATATCTTTTCAACATTGACATATAAAATACATCATGCACTTCTACTAATTTTGGCGGCAAGGCTAATCGATAAGCTACGGGTCCAATACGCTCAACCACTTTATATGGCATGATGTATCTTAGGCTTAATTTCCCTCGCTTACCAAACCTTATTATGCCTTTCTGTGGAAATATCTTTAAGAATACCTTATCACCCACATTAAACTCAATATTGGCTCGCTTCAGATTTACGTAACTTTGTTGTCTATCTTAAGCCGCTTTAAGATTTGCCCTTATTATTCAGATATTATTCATAGTTAACTAAACCAATTCAGGATCCAATAACTTTCTTTCTCCAGCTTCTTCATAATAAAGTAGCATTCGACACTTGCTGCTATACAGAACCTCAAATGGTGCCATATCTAAACTACTTTGGTAACTGTTATTATAAGTAAATTCCATTAAAGGCACTTGTTTATCCCAGTTTTTACCAAAATCCAAGGCACTAGCTCTCAAAATATCTTTTAATATTTGTATTATTCTTTCAGATTGCCTATTACTTTAAGGATCAAAAGCAATACTAAACCTTAATCTAGTACCTAAAGCTTCTTGTAAACTTGGCCAAAATTGCGAGGTAAACCTCATGTCATGATCCGAAACAATTAACACTGGCATTCTATGCAACCTTATTACTTTCCTGATATATAACTCTACTAGTTTGCTTAAACTATAACTAATCTTTATTGGTAAAAAATGTGCTGATTTGGTTAATCTATCCATAATCCCCCATACTGTACCATTTTCCTATTGATTTCTCGGTAATTCAACCATGAAATTTATTGTTATATGCTCCCATTTCTATTCTGGTATTGGCAAAGATTGTAACAAATCAGCTGGATGCCTATGCTCAACCTTAACTTATTGATAAGTTAAGTCCTTGGTATTTTATAGTGTAAAGAGTAATAGCTTAATTTAGATATTTATAGCTATAGCTTTAGTACATATTGATGTCTACTATTGACAAATTACATTTTTATATTTTATGCATAATTTTATTCCGAAAATGGTGGTTCAAAAAAATAAATTTAGATACAAAAATAGTCTGCATCTTCACAATGAAACAAGAAACTAATGCCACAGCTATATTCATAACAGGAAGAGGCTCTTTACGTGGAGACACATCCAACTCTATTTAATGTTAACTAGAAATATATACATATATATTTATATATATGTTTGTATATGAAGGCTTTTTAATTAATTTGTAATTTTTTATGCCACTTCAATAGTAATATATGTTAGTGTAGATGTGCTCTAGGGCCACTATTGTAAGTAGACATTGTATATTTATCCCTATGGCAATAAAATATTCATTTAAATTAAAGTTTTTGTTTATTTAAATTGTTGCCCTTAGTATAATGTTAGATAAGTTTATTATCAATAGTTGATAATATGAGTGACAAACTTATTTAGTATATATACTATAAAAGTTCATAGTCATTGGATTAACATATGGGCAGTATCAATCCCTAGACTATCATCTCTGTCTATTTTTCTTGATCGTTATATGATATCGATAGTGGGAGGTAGTGAGTCTTATACTACTTGATATGAGATATTAGAATAGACATGTGGATACTCATATGATGAGGGGATCGAACAAGGATGTAAGATTTATGGTTGCACGGATATTCACTTAAGTCAACAATCACAATCTTGGACATAATGGTGCATATGGTCCTTCGACATGAGGTGACACAGTCATCCACATATGGTTGGTTAGAGTTTGTTACTGCTTATATATCTGTGCTAGCCACATGTGGGTATATGGCGTGTGGTGGCTCTAGTTGGTTATATATAGGGATGAGTGATCAGCCAAGATGGAATTCATTACCTGGAGTGAACCAGGATAAAATCCTATGCTATCTAAATTATTATTAATGAAGAAGTACCTGGACAGGTCAAGCTCGACTTACCCGAAAAGAGTTTCGGTGCTAGAAAAGAGTTTCTAGTAGTAGTCATATTTTATCGAGAATTGAACTTAAGATGAGGTCATATGATTAAGGCAATTAGAGTTTGACTAAACTGTGACTCTAGCCAATATCGGGATCTTGTAATGAAAGGACATTTAGTGCACGATAATTGTGTTCTGTGATTCTTGTGGATCTACATAAAGCATTCATTTATCATTCGTTAGTCGTGACATCTATGTTAGGGGTCACTCATGACTTATGAGAACTAAATATGATTAATTGGGATTTTCACATTTAGTATGGAAAGGTGTTTTTATAATATTAAGTGATAATATTATTTCCTATTGCCATTTAGACTTGAACCTAGTAAGTCACACACACAAAGGTTGCACTTGTGTATCAAGCTAGAGGCTTCACATTTGGGGAGCTTGGAGCTTATAAATCAACATCAATCAAAGCTTTTCAAGCGTACTACTAACTTGGAGTTTTATAAGTGTTACCAAACCCTTAGTTACTAGGTCTTATGTTTTGAATGCATGACTTGGTTGTTTGTTAATGGAAATGTTGTCCTTGATGCATGTTTAGTTATGTACTTACCATGTTATATAATCTATGGGTATGAATGTGTTTGATGTTTTATGAAAATGTTGCATGCAATCAAAATTTTTAAATTCCACACTTTTGATTGTCACATGATTACACATTCCTTCAAGTGGTATCAAAGCCATCTATCACATGATTTACATGCTAGATATGTTGATAATTGCAAGTATTGTGATTATACATATTGATATTTACAAGTATTATGAATATAGTGATTGAGCATATGAATGGTTGCAAGTGTTGTGACCATTTAGTTCATTTATGTGTTACTTTGTATGTTAATAATGTCAATTACAAATGTTGTGATTGAACTTTTGAATGGTTGCAAGTATTATGGCCTTTGTTGCAAGTGTTGCAACTCAAATTGTATGTTTTTTGTGCATTCTGCTACAAGGGATTGGCTATTGCCAGTGACTAGAGGCAGCCAAAGGGACTGGCGGTCACTAGTCACTGTCGCGCGCCACTGTCTAGCGGTAGCCCTACCTATTTTTCAACATGTTAATGCTTGAAATTGATCCCTAATTGAACTATACACATAAAATGCATCTTGGACAATATTATACATATGTTATGATTGACTTGCAACTTCAAATAACATGCAATAGTTGTAATTTTATTGAATGTATGCTTGTCATTCATGCAAGGATTGATCATGGACTTAGTTTACATCTTTGTTTTGTAATAATAATCAAGTTTATTATTATAGTTATGTAATTAAGTGTTAGTTTCATAGGATTAAGATGTAAATTATTTGCCTTGGTATGCCAAGGATTGAATGTACATCATAAGAGTTATGGATGAAGATTGAAGTGTTCAATTGGTAGCCCATTCAACCTTGGAGGCTTGGAGGCAAGGCCCATGATGATGGTGACTAAAGAGGCTCATGGAATCTTTTCTTAGGCTAGGCCCACTTGTAAATATTCTAAGTGTTAGAATAGAATTAGGAAAGGCCCATAATCACTCCTTATTTATGCATCCATCTTGCATGTTCAATGTATATATGTGATATATATATTGAAGCATGCTATGTATGTATGTGATATATATATAGACGAATGCATATTGGCATGCAATGTATATATGACATATGTATGTTGTAAAATGGCTAATGTGCAAAGTGAGACCTTAATTTAAATTGACTCAAAAATCTTCCAATGAAATTTAGGTCTAGGCTCTCCATTAGAGCAATAACTTACATGGTTTTGGGCTTATGTATATTGGCTATGGATATATAGGAGATTCATGTAGTGTTATTGTTAAGTATGAGATGTTGTGGGTGTATGGATACACTAGAGGCCAGGAATGGCAAGTAGGCGTACCTGAGATTTGTAGTGTTCAAATCCATACACTTCACTGATCC
>CATIWO010313079.1:0-23293 GCA_949673435.1 Macaranga tanarius
CAAAGGATACTTATTATAGATTGTGACCTTATTCAATTGTCTATAATCTATACACAGTCAAAAAGATCCATCATTTTTCCTAATAAATAATACAGATATGCCCTATGGAGAGAAACTTAGTCAGATAAATTCTTTATCCAATAGCTCCTGCAACTACATTTTTAACTCTTTTAACTCTGCCGGAGCCATCCTATACGGTGCTTGTGATATAGAAGCAGTTCTGGGTATGAGTTCAATCTCAAATTCTATTTCTCTCTCAGGTGGAAAACCTGGTAAATCTTCCGAAAATACATCTTCAAACTCATTCACCACTGGTAGCTCTTTCAACTTTAAATCTCCCTTCCTATCCTTCACAATAAATGCTAAATACACTTCATACCCTTTTTTTAGGTATTTCGTATCCATCATTGATGATAACTTTAATAGGCATCTTCCTATTTTCTCTAACAAAGATTGTCTTTTCTCCATTCTTCCTTTCAAATTCTACCTGCCTAGTGTAACATTTTACATTGGCTCAGTAATAACTCAATATATCCATCCCAAGTATGGCATCGAACTCACTAAGAAATAGAGGTATGAAATTTCATCTCATCTCACCTCTATCAATTCTTACCAAAACATTTCTATATTCATCCTTACAAACTACATTCATTCCCATTGGCATACTCACAATCACAGGTTCATTCAAATCATTCATCTTAAGTTTATCATGCATCAACAAAGTTGATGATATGAATGAAAATGTACGTAGAACCCGGATCAATTAAGATATGTGCTAACTAACCATTGATGTGAGCCTTTCCTGTTATCACATCTGATAACTTCTCAGCTTCCCATTCCGTAATGACATACACTCTAGCCTACTGAACGCCACTAGCTGCTGCACTCGATTCTCCTACTTGATTCTTAGAGAGTTCTATTATACCCACTCTCTCTAGGCACAGTCGCATGTCTTCCTGCCCTAGACAACCTTCCACCTCTTTCATTATGAGGAATGTGGGATGCTTGCACTGATATTTCTCCTGGATATGCCTTTGTGCAATTTCTTGCATAATGTCTGATTTCATTGCATCGGTAACATCTGATCTCTCCTTGATTACATCTTCCTGTATGATTCTTTTTACACACATTGCACTAAGGTAACATATCCCTACCTAGTATTCCACCTCCTGCGCACATCTGTCCTAGTAGGCTTACCGGCTGTCTCACTGATGCTTGACTCCCTTGAGGACTATTTCCACCTCCCAATCTCACATTACTTATAGAATATGGAGAAAACCTTGATCTCCTATCTTCATTTCTTGTCTAAGGTTTTTATAATAATTTGGGTTGCTGGTTATACCTAGTTTGGGTCGAAGCCTCAAACTCCTTATCTAGCTTTTCCTGCTCCATTGCTTTCTCCACCTAACCTCTAAATGTAGTTCTAGCATACGAGTTCAATTTTCCTCTCAAGGATATATGCAATCTTTCTTGAAACTTCTCACTCTTCCTTTCCTCTATAGGATATACATTGCTTATCTTTTCCTTATCGCTAAGTTGCAATATCGTAAAGGCCTTCTCTACCATCTTAATCTATTTATCAGCTTGTCCTGGGTCCAAAGTACCATAGAAATCATACGCTCCACATTTCTTCACATGTTTAATTAGATCTCCCAGTCTTTTATACTTCTTTTTATTCTTCTCAGCCATCACAATTGCCATAGTGCATGCGAATTCTATAGTATCCATATGCATTACTGGCGGCACTGGATTATTAACCACATTCTCTTACATCGGCAATAGTGGTGGTCTATTACGTGCTCTTCGCGGTATATTAAAGTTCAGTACTGGATCATTAGATATCAAACTGCCTTGCTCGCTCCCTGCATCGATTCCTCGCATATCGTCTCCTTCATTACCAATAAAAGCTACTGATGGAGATAATTCTCGTGGTTGATTTTTATCCACACTTTCCTCTTTTTCTACTAGATCCAGTCTATCAACTTGATCACCTTAACCTCTACCTCTACCTCTCAGTCTACCTTTAGGTCTACCATATACACTTATTATGCCTCCTCTAGTTCTTGCCATCTTCCTGTGAATTCAAAACCAATCTATTTTAGCTATTCAAACCCTTAACTATTAAGTTATCAACTAATATCCATTCAATGCACATATTACTTAATTTCACAGATTTCACTTAAATTTTCAAAAGCTATCAATTTTATCAACTTTTAGAATGTAATCTTTCAAATCTAAGTTTCAAACCTAAGTTTTCAATCCTAGTCTCTGATACTAAAAATTTTGACACCCCTCCCCACCGATGCCCCGCCGGATAGCACCGACACTCTGGCTACTCTGCCCGAGACACCGACGTGGAGAGGCATCACTTCTAAGTTACAATCCAGTTAACAATCACTATCCAATAACTCCTAATACATTCCATTAGACATAAATAAAATTAATAATAACATTCATCCAGACAAGAACAAAAATGATGGCAAGCTAAAACATACTACTGATATAATATACATAAAGATAGCGTACTATAAGAGGGCTGTTAGAGAATGGGTTATCCTAAATATATACAAATGTACACTAAAAAGAATGGATAAACCTATCTACCCTAAACACACGAGGTTAGTCTAGACCTAGAGAGTACTGTTATAACTACAACAAAAGGGTACAGTTACTCTATATCACATGCCCTATCCCATAACCAAAAAAAGTGGTCTGGAACAAAAACTAGGTCCGAGTCAAAGAGACCCAAACCCCAGAAGTAGTGACGTGCATCATTGTAATCACTGTCAAACATCCATCGGTAAAATCCATCTTATTTGTGTGTGTATGATAATCGATTGCTATCGGCTCTAAAATGACTCTGAAAGATAGAACATCTCAATGTCATGACGAATGTAAAAGTGTACCTCCATCTCTGCCCCATCTACCTCGTACGTCATAGCGGTCCACATAATAGCCATACTATGTATAGTACTAACAAAATCTATTCTATGCTGAAAAGAAAATAAAAACAGAGTGGTGAGTATTTTCTCAAGAAAATACCCAGTGAATGGACAGATTACAATGTTATTCCAAGGAATAACAATAATCCATAACATTTGAAAATAATCAAATTATTCCCATTTACTCGTAAAATTTGCCTAGTAAATCAATGATACAATTTTAAACAGGTTTATAACCAATTCACAAGGATCATTTTAAATAGCTCTTAAAAGTTTCAAACCCTGTTTCTCACAAATTCAACTTTCATTCCGAAATATTATTCTCATATTAAGAACAACACAGAATACACAGTACAATTATCAAATATGATTAGGAATAAGTCAGATTGCTATCGATATGGTGGGTACCAATCAGCACATCGAAGGTCCAATCTAGGTATGCATACCGATCTATAACCACTCAGATTAGCCCCAAAGGCATACAAGAATCTTGAGTGTTGTCCCAAAGATAGTTATCACAATCACATATCTCAAATTTTATCAATTTCTCTTTGTACCCCAGGTGCAAGAATATCAATCACATGTGAGTTGTTGTGCCCCAGACACAGTCTTATATCTCACAGAATCCTGTCGTATCTCAGGTACGGTCTTACTACAACTACCTTTCCTTTTTATATACCTGTGCTAAAAAATCATTACATTTTCATAACCAATCATGTTTTTAATTAAATCAAAACATTATGTTATTCCGTATATCACATACATTACAAATCAGGGTTAAAAACTATTCAGAATCAACTCAAACATCATTTTTGAAACACTGAGGTACCGGCTCAACACAAAGGCACCACCTTTATGCCACTGAGGTGCCACCTTTAAGCTTGCTGAGGCATCACCTTAACATCCACTAAGGCATCACCTTAGGACTTCAATGGGCTAAGGCGTCACCTTTGTGTATAGAGGTGCCACCTGATCACCCTATAACATTCAAATTTTTGAAATTCATTAAGAATAGCGACAGAAATTTAACCCAAAAATTAATCAAAAGCAAGTATAAAGATGAAAGGATTGAAGAAAGGAAGTCCACTCACATAAATATAGATTCATTTTCATTTTCCTCTTCTTCCGGCAACATTTCTTCCCCCGTTGGGTACGGTTTTACTACAACCACCTTTCCTTCCTATGTACCTGTGATAAAAAATTATTACATTTTTATAACCAATCACGTTTTTAATCAAATCAAAATACTGTGTTATTTCGTATATCACATACATTACAAATCAAGGTTAAAACTGTTCAGAATCAGCTCAAACATCATTTTAAAACACTGAGGCACCGGTTCAACATAGAGGCGCCATCCTTATGCCACTGAGGCACCACCTAATCACTTTTAAATCACTGATGTGCCACTCTTAAGCTTGCCAAGGTGTCACCTTAGGGCTTTAATGGGCCGAGGCGTTGCCTTTGTGCATAAAGTGCTGCCTCTATGCAATCAGGCGCAGCCTGATCACCCTATAACGTTTAAATTTTTGAAATTCATCAAGAACATCAACGGAAATTGAATCCAAAATATCCAAAAATCAATTAAGAGCAAGTATAAAGATGAAAGGATTGAAGAAAGGAAGTCCAATCACAGAAATATAGATTCCTTTTCTTTTTTCTCTCCTTCTGGCAGCATTTTTTCCCCCTTTTTTTCTCTTCTCTGCATCTTCTTCTTATCAAAATTAATAGCGGTTTATGCCAAATTTCAATTTAGTCCCCCAACTTGTAATTTTTCAATCAAGTCCTATCTCCAAACTTATTTTCCTTACGATTTAGTCCTAACTCAAAATAACTTAAATTATTCGGATACAGACATGACAGAAACAGTTGGCCCCAATAACCCAACATGAAAAGCACTCACTAATAACATAGGTTTAAGAACAAAGACCATTAAGGTTGAGTATTCGAATAAAGGTGTAAAATTCAACAAGGATTGAGAGATGGAATCCTATTTGAATAAGAGTCTAAATTAAAGAGCTCGAATTATATAAAGAAAAAAAATTTATTCCACTGTACTACTATACATATAGGGCCTTAGGGATTCAACAAGGGATCACTATCAAATATTACCTTATACACATTGACATTAACTTTACTATCGGCATGGTTGTGGATCAAAAATTTTCAAGTCATTCTTGAAAGTATTATTTGTCCCTTGTAGGTAGGGGTGTAACTGAGCTGATCCGCTCACGAGCGGCTTAGTGTTCGACTCATTAAAAGCTCGTTTGAGCTCATATATTGAAGCTCGTTTAATAAACAAGTCGAGCTCAAACTATGCAAAGCTCGGCTCGTGAAAGCTCATGAACAAGCTCGAATAACAGCTTGCGAGTTGGCTCGTAATTTTAATGTATTCATAATTTAATTTTAGATATACAATATATAAATTTTTATTCATTCAAATATTTTAAAAATATATTATTACAAAAAATCATAATTTTATAATAAATTATTTAGTAAATAATTTATTTTAATTTTTTTAATGGATAATTTACATTTATACATTGTATTTTTAGAAATTTTTTTAGCTTGTTTAGGCTTGTTTAAGCTCGTGAATAGCTCGCGAACACTTAGCGGCCTAATGAGCTCGGTTCGTTTATAAATGAACCAAGCCTAAGCAAGCCAAAGCTCAGTTCGACTCGTTTACACCCCTACTCGTAGGTTCATTATTAGTGTTTAGGAGCCTCCATCAAGATCATTCGAGGATTACGAACATCAAGTGCCAATTAAGGTGGTGTGATTGGCATTATCACTTATAAGAAAATGTGGAAGTCTTGAGTTGGAACTTCCATAGCCATTATCTACCAATACTGATGGGAGTTTATTATTTTTATTGTAAAAGTATATTTGGTATAAATAAATTCAATAAAATTTTATGAAATTCATTTACAAATCTAAGTCTAGTGTGTAACAAGTTTGTCAAATTGATTTGCAATTCTAACTTTTTAAATTTATATAATTGCTTATAACTATACCAAATCCTAACAAAATAATTAGAATTTTCAAATGAATTCAATAATTTAGTATATTTTTTACGGATAATGATAGGATGGGATAATGATAGGATGGCACGCGCTACTACATAATGAATTTTTTTTTGAAAAAAAATTACAAAAAGGCCCTCCATCTTATGGGGCCATGTAATTGTTAGGGGATTATTTTGGTAATTTGGTGACACGTGACGGTACTGTTCACGGTGACGAATTGTAATATTTATCATTATCGATTTTTTAATAAGATTAAAATATCCCATTTATTATTTTTATTTTCTAAATGCTTCTCATGCAATATTAACTTAAAACGATATTTTTGGCTGAACAACATGTCATTTTAGATTTCAAATTCATACTTAACACATTAAAACAAAATATAAAATTTATTTAAAATGAAATTCACAAAATAGTCATTTGAATACACTTTATTCTTTTTTTTTTTTTGCCCAAAGATAAAATTCTGCATTCCATAAATTCAAAGACTAATTATAAAAGAGATCTAAGTCATTTAATTAATAAAAATTCATTTATAAATAAATTGTATTTAAAATTTATTTAGAAATAAAATAAATTATTTAGTAAAATTTAACCAAAAATAGGTTAAGTGATTTAAGTTATTTTATCTAAGGAGCAAGAGTGTGTGTGGGTTATATGAGTTATTACGTCTTTACAAAATTATCATAGTTTTGTGAGAGAATTTGTTATGTTTCTAACCCTTATATGTGTGTATTTTACATAATTCCAAAAAAGGAGCCGAGACTCCATAGCTTATCGTTCTTTGTCTCTCCCCATGGTATAATAGCAACAAGTACTGCTACATGGAAGGAGAGTATGAGAGTGATGTTGGAGCCATGGTTTGAGCAAAACAAAGTCGACTTTGTCTTCTTTGGTCATGTGCATGCAAACCAAGGTAAGTTTTTTTCTTCTGGGCCATCTTCTGTGATGTATTTCATACTTGTTTCACTGATAAACTGAAAAAAACATTATAAGGGAACAATCATATTCTTGAGTGATCAAAATGAGTGGTAGTAGCAATGAAATGCTTGTCAAGGTTTAAATTTCGATGGCTTTAAGGGACATCCATTTATCAAAATAGTGAATACAAATTGAATCGACTTGAATGCCGAATGAACAGAAAAATTTCACTATGAATTTTTTAAAGGTTAATCCTATTTTTCATGAACTCTGAATCTGAATGGTTGCAAGAATATGTATGTAAATAGCTCTTCTATGGTTGCAAGTCTTGTGACTTCAAAATCATCAATACTCTTAGCAAAATAGTTTCACATAACCCAAACCGAGTCACTCTGCGTACCAGGAGGCGAGTTTTGGCCATGAAATTCTTGAATTCAAGAATCAGACTATGCTTTGTATACTTGGCACTACAATCAAGATGATGAAGCAGTTGCAGCTGATTTCATTATAATTTATAATCTGTAATTGTATCCAATGGAAGAGCACAGTGGATTCTTTTCTTGTCATACATATATACACAATGAAGTTTAAGAGAATCTGCATATTTCAGTTTGTTTCAGGTTAGATTTTGATGATACACAAAAAGTACCTGACCAATCAGGGAGTACCATATGGAAAAGCTGACATGTTAATCCCTCTGATGGGACCCTTCATGGTCATTTGACTTGTCAATGGTCTAAGTCGGGATTATGCCCGAGTGCTGACCTACTCAGGAAGATATGAAACTCCACAGAGGATAATTCTTCTCTGAAAACTTGCAACCTACTTCCCCTCTGCTTTGCATTAAATGCGGTTGTCACTCACCATAAATGTTTTAACGCCACCAACCTGCCAGCTGTAAAGCACTCAAGTAGGTGGCCTCCATTTCTTCTCTCTCAAGTACACCTCTAACCATATAAAATGGGAAAGGTACACTTCTTCAATAACATTCTCTTTCTTTCATTTTCTTCTTCTTCTTCACTCTGAGCTTTATTTTTTAGAAACTCGACTCCATTAAAATAACTTCATTTTTCTTAATCTCATTTGCATTCCTTACATAGCACATTACTATACCCAGTCAAGAATATCACTAACTTAATCGTCAAAGGGGTTTTAGGACTTCCCAAGCCCTTTAGCTCTTTGTTGTTGACTCTTGCAGACCTGAAATGTATAGCTGGAGCTTCTGGAGCTGAGATGATGGAGCACCCACCATCAAAACACATTGCTATGCCCCATCAGGAATATCACTAACTTGATCATCGGAGGGGTCTTGGGACTTTCCAAGCCCTTTAGCTCTTTGTTGTTGACTCTTGCAGACCTGAAATGCATAGTTGGAGCTTCTGGAGCTGAGATGATGGAGCACCCACCATCAAAATGGCGCCATCTGTGGGGAAAAAAAGGTGATTTTGTTACTTAAAAATTATCCTTTTTTCTATCCAAATTCCTTTCATCGTATGTATTCTTAATTCATGAGTGAAGAATCGCTGCCTTTGCATTTTCTCTTGATCTTTGTATTTTCTCCATTGAAAATAAAAGAAAGAATATACACTTCATTATGTGTTATGTAAAAATCATTGGGTTATCAAGAATATACACTTTATTGTGTGTTATGTAAAAATCATTGGGTTATCGTGATTGTTGTTATTTTCCTGATTTTAGGAAGAAATTTGTGGCTTCTTATGATGGTAAATTCAAGCGCATTCACTAAGAGACATAAACCGATAGAAGACCAAAAGGTGACGAGGTTTTCTGAGATCATTTTTGAATGACCACGAACTGTGAAGGTGCCAATCAAATTCTTCAAGGATTTAATGGAAAAGATGGGCTATATAGCTGATGTTCAAAAAAGATAGGAGAACAGAAAAGCTCAGGTTGTAAATCCCTATATAGAGACACCCAAAGGGGTACACCGGAGATTGCCTATTCGGGACGCGGAGGACACGAATAGGACTAGCTCTATACACCTTGTGGGATCACCTAACCAGGGAGAAAATGATAGCTACCATTCAAAAGCTTCTAGTCAGAAATGACAGTTGGGCTTACCTTCCAAAGAGAAACGGAGGCAAAGAAATAAAAGAATTGAAGCTCACACTACAAAAGAAGAATTCAGAAGGAGGTCTCATTACCATAAACATCCTAGAAGCCACTGGGGGAAAATGAGCTTTGGAATCCTATGTAGGCATTCCTAGGCAGGATTTCTTAGGAGGGAAAATGTCTCACTCTTCAGCACACCTCAGTGAGTTGGCAAAGGAATTTGAAAAATTTCTTGAGTGGAACAATAAAAAGGCCAGTGGAAATATTTTCTTTGAACATATGGCGAATCCCTAATTGCCCTTCTCTGGGGCCAAAGGATCTTACAGCTCTATTAGATTTGCGCCCAATCATAAAAAAGACTTTAAAGATTCTTCCTTTCTTGAAATACTGAGTAGACAAACCCACTCAAGAAAATTTTTATCTGTGGTGTAGATACCTTAAACAGGCAAATCTTTAAGCAAACTCCCCCAGCAAAACAACAGCAGCTGCAGGGAAATTTCTACTATAAAATATCCATACTGAGATTCTATCTAGTTTTTATATTCTTGTTGTCTTTGAATTCCGTCTTATATGGGAAAATTCCTGCTTAGAACCACCAGCACCACTCAAAAAACCAACGATTTACACTTTTGCTACCTTAAAGGTGAAGGAATATTGTCAAGTAGAGCTTTCAAAGAAAAAGAAATCCTTCCTCATTGTGGAGTCTACATATGCATCTTTCTCAGATCAAAAGCAAAGGGATAGGATCATATTCCTCAATGCTAGTTGTGTTTATTCATTTGAATATCAAATGTCTACAAGAAATCTCCAAGACTACTTACAGCTTACCAGATAAGTTTTCCTCTTCTAATATCTTTAGTAGTAACGTTTTAAAAATTGCTTTATGATAATGCATGTTCTAGCCATAAAGCATGAATCCTTTCCTATACAGGAAAATAACCTTACATTGTTTATCCTACTCAGGAAAGTTATTCCTGAGTAAGCTTTAGACCTTTTCTCTTACTACTTAGGTTAATTATGTTTAGCCTTCATGTGAAGTCCTAACCCCAGAAGGTTCTCTTTGAGAAAAGAGAACTAGTGTTTAAGTTCTCAATGACCTAAGCAATATAGCATTTGCATAAATTACTACATTTATTATTTGAATACAATAATGGATTTTATGAATATACACACTCCTCTTATAATATTATTACCATGTCCCTAAACATAATTTATCTCCTTGGAAGGGGAATCTTCATCACCAATATAGTAAACGAGACAATTCGGCAATCTATCATGATTTCGAGAAATGCCTTACTTCAGCTCTCAAAGCATCAATGTAGCATAAATCCTTGTCAAGAAGAGAAGATTCTTCACCTCCTCAGACATAAAAATCATCATTATAAGATCAAGTAAAGATCCCTATGTGGAAACACCCGACTGAGTAAAAAGGAAAATACCCTTACTAGATGATGAGAAAAATACGGTAAGATCAGCCTCATGATCCTAACAAGCAAGATTACACAGGATAGGCCCCATCCAAAGGTTTCTAGATAGGAACAATAGTCAAAGTTTCCCGCTGAGGACGATTGAGTAGAACAAAAAAAGTCAAGGAACTGAAACTTAAATCTCAAGGGAGCGAGATGAAAGGGAATTTTGCCCTGGTAGATAGCGGCACCCCAGAGAGCTATAGAGGAAGACGAGCCTCAAAATTTTACACAAGTACTCCCAGGCAGCAAAGCTAGAAAGAAAGAATAATCTCCTACTCCTCATCACACCCTACTAGGCTAGAAAGGGATCTTACGGAGTGCCTTGAATGGAAAGAGGGAAAAACCTGGAAGCTAGAAGTCTCCTAAGTAGACAACATCTACTATCCATCCCTATAATTGAAAGGGCTATTTTATTTCAAGTTTTGATGATGACTTCTTTATGAAAAAATTCTGTGATCATATATGATTCTTCAGAATTCGTACCAAATCTTTATTTTTCTTGGTTGGAAGACTTTTCCCAATTGGTCAGGATCCTATCTTCTACCTAGATGCCTTATTCCTAATTAGGATCATGTCTCCTGATCTATGGGTTTCTATCTTGATGCTAGAGCTCATTCGAGCATTAAGAATATCCAAGCAACTCAAGACCATGATTTTCCTAGTCTCAAAGATCGAAAAACTTTCTATATATTCATCCTACTTAATCCAAAAGTAAAGAAACACAATCTCTAATTCTTTCCAAATATAAGCATATGGATCTAAAATATCTACAAAAAGTCTCCAAGGCTGATTACAGCCTGCCAGATAAGTTTCTTTATCCAATATCTCAAATTAATATATTGTAGTAGAGAGAAAATGTCTATTTATATCCTCTCATTGTAGAGAGAAAAGGTCTATTTACAATGAGAAAAGGATCCTCTCATTGTAAAAATTAATATCCAAGGTTGTTACATGCATGAGTCTATTTATATAAAACATCAATTTCATCCCGTAGAGGAAATAACCTAACAGGATATCCTCTACTCATGGGAGAGGTTATTTCTGGTCAAGATTTACCTGGGTTGATTTTGCCTAACCTCTAAGTAGTATCCTAACCTCCCTCATATTTTCTTTACAATGAGAGAGCTTGTATTCAAGTCCTTAATGACTTGATTGATAATAAACCATATATTTTGGCTTTCTGATTAGACGAATTCTTATTTATTATAATTTGCTTTAGTTGTTAAAGCTCATATGAGTTACGAGGCTAAAATCTTCTATCATTGTATACTTTCAATTGCATTTTTAGAATTATGCCATACATCATTTGTTTGCATAAGTGTAGCTGTTCTACATAATTTACTGCGTTATTAAAATATGCCATTTAATTTTTATGGAAGTGAATACTTCTCTTGTGTTATAATTAACATATTCCTGAACAAGATTTTCTTGAGAAGGAAATCTCCATTATTTATATGGTGAATGAAGCAACTAAATAATATGAATTCAATAACATACTTTCTTCACCTTGAAGAGGATATTCTTATGAATATAATTATTCAAGAAGCTTTTATATCTACTACAATCTCGGAGAAGAAGTATTATCCGATGAATCCTTAAACTTGAAGATCACTTACAAATTGAAAAGCTAAATGATGTCCTGAATCAAGTCAGCACAACACACCTTATTCTTCAGATTCAACTCTGTTAGCTCTATAGGTCGATGATTACCATGACGCCCATATAAATTCTACCCCAAGGTAGATCATCTGTACAGGATTTTTCCTTACTCAGATTTATAGTCTCTCTATATGGATTTTTCTACACAACCAACATCGGAAGAACTATCATATCAAATTCGCTAATATATCCACTAATAATGAAATTATTCCAACCCGTTAACTTTTTAATGTCAAAAACCGACCATAAATCAGCTTTTCAGAATATAATCTTAGATGAGGATAGAAAAAGTTTATCCAATATCAGTTTATTCAGTTTGAAGTCATTGCTATTCCTCAAACTCTTTTTGAGGGGGAGAAAGAGATATGAATACTCTTTGTAGTTATTATCAAGTCTCTATGGATTTTAAAGACTACCTCAGGCCGAGTTAGAAGGGAGAGAAATTTTAGAAGTGCATCCAGACATCCTAAGAAGGTTTATCAAAGCTTGTTCAGAGGCTCAATTTTGTATTTGAAAGAAAAGTGAAGAAGTTTCATCAAAATTCCTCCCCGGTAAAATCCTATATAAGAAAAGGATACTGAGTACTCAGGATTCCATGACTCAGGAGTTATCTTCTTCAGTATAAATAGTAAATTTAAAGAATAATATCATAGCACCTTATTGATCTTTGTATTTTCTCCATTGAAAATCAAAGAATATTTGTAAAAGGTCACAACGGTCAGCTCAAGCAACTTTACTAGAAGGGGAACGGACATGTTGATAACACAAACTCTCAAAGACTTATGAGATCTTTTTACTATTCTTATGGGGTGAAAACCCATTTTATTTTTTGCAAGATCCAAGGAATCTAAGGAAAGGAAATATTAAAGTCATAGATCTTTATGCCAACACATCAAATACTGTGAGAAGAAAGCTAGCGGTTTGTGAGGATGATAAAATTGAAGATTTTGACCATAGAATGCAAACTGATGTGAATTTTCCTGATTAGGATGAAAGACGTGATTCAATAACCTCCTAGAAAGGCCATCCTACCGGGGGTATAAAAGATGATGAAGACAAAGACATGATGCTTGTATGCCTCATAAAAAAAGAAAGGCATGTTCTCATTTTAATGCTTACACACTTGCGGAGACTTAGAAGGAAAGGAGGAAAAATAATTATCTTCAGCTCTCATTGTCACTTATATAGGATAAAGGATAATGTTAGGAAGCTTTTGGAACAGAGAAATGGATAAAAGGTTTGAAATTATAGAATTACATCTCCAGTTAGGCGTTGTCCTATACGGAATATTCCCCACCACCTTGGAAGAAATATCCTAAACTTGGCTCAATAATTCTATCCTAATAAGATAGACATGGTAATTCTATTACTCTTATGGGTTATGTTGAAGAAGTACGTTTGGCAGGAAGGTGTTTATATGCTGAACTATTTCGCCCCAAGCAGGGAAAGAGTATTTTGGCAAATTCTCTCGAATGCAGTTTTGATTCTTCATCTGCAAACCTGCTCAATAAACTCAAATCAAAGGCTTAGGGCCATCCTTAAGTCTCAGAGAAAGAAACTTATCCCTGAAGCAACTATTAAAAAATGTGAAAGATAAGAAGAAAACAATTCCCAGTTAGGATAATTCCTACTAGATCACTAAAGCCATCAAGTTCTTCCCCAATAGCTGAAGAGCTGGGTTTATCTCCAGAAGTGCTGAGAACAGTCTTAGAGAATTCTCCTCCCTTACTTGCCTTAGGCTACTCCCTCCGCACATAAATTTGCCCACTATGGCATCTTTTGTCCTTTTTGGTACTGTAAGGGATATTCTCATAATGTAAATGGATGCTTACTTGGCCCTGTTAGCCATCCATGTTGTTTTATATGTATTTTCTTAATTGAATGGGAGCTATCCTCTCTACAGATAGACTCATCTTATATATTTTTCTTTTTATCCGGTCAACTATGGTAATTTTCTTCAACATCAATTGTTATTAACGTGTTACATTCTATTTGAAAAGAATTACTGTTGCGCCAATTATTAATGTTGGAAGACCATACAAGATTATTCCTTACAAAAATATCCTAGAAGAATAGGATCATTCCTTACAGGAATATCCCCGAAGAACAGGATCATTCCTTACAGGAATATCCCTGAAAAATATCCTACGTGAAATGACTGGCCTCCCCAACGAAGGGAGACATTTCACATCATAATATATCAATTTTCTCCAACAACAGGAGAATACTTTCAGAAGTGAAGTGCACCATAACAGAATGCATTCGACCCATTTATGTCTCCAGAAGTGAGACGAACACCATTCACTCCCCAAGGAGTACCTGCACAAGAATTCTCCAAAACGTAATCAGGCTCATGCCTAATACCCTTCGTTGGGAATTAAAGTAAACGTGAAATATCGATTAAAGAGAAATATTGCTTAAACTTTCCAAGCAAAATGAAATTGCAACACCCCAGTTGAGTTAAGTTACATTGTTTCCATATTACAACTGATACTTAATCATACAAGTCAAACAAAATAAATATAAAGAGCTATTTAAGCTTCATCGCCCATGGTAGAGGAACTGGGTCTATCCTTAGAAGCACCGGAGACAAGCTTAGAGGAATTCCCTCCCTTAATTTTTTTGAGCTCGCCAAGTGCATCCAGACCACCTACAACCTTCTCAGTGATATCAGGAACATCTTCAATCTCTTCAGCAACCACTGTGCTTAGAGGAGAACTTGGAATTGATTTATCCTGAGAAGGATAAATCCTTTCTAGGTGACCACCTGAATCCCCTCTAACAATATTGAAGTAGAAGAAATCCTTATCAGGAAAATGCCTCCGGACTATATTAAGGAAATCATACCATCCAGATGAGTAAAAGTCAGCAGCTCGAAGGGTTATCTCCTGACTATACTCCTCAGAGCTCTTAAAGTCCTCCATAGCATGCTTGAGGCCAATTTCTTTCTCAGCCTCCTCCTTGGATGATTGCTTCTTGAGAAGGATGATCTCCTGTCTCATTTTCGAATTCAACTCGGAGAGATGCCACTTCTCAGCCATAAGGCTGGCGCTAACCCTCTCTGACATTCGAAATTGCAAGATAACTTTGTCAAAATCATCTTTAAGGCCACCTACTTTTTTCTTCAAGTGATCATTCTCCTCAATAACCTACTAAACTCCTAATTATTATGATTCATCTGAAGTAAATGCTAAGTGGGCTGATCTTTACCCCACTCTACCTTATATCTTTAATTTTAAGAGAGGGATCTTGCCTCATTAAAATTTCCTTGAATGTTATTGGAAGATATCTTATGGAATGAGTCATCTTTTTATTATCCCCCAGATGGTTCGACATTCCTCTAGTGTGAATGAAGTCTAATCAGATGATAAATTTAACCTATTCAAGTGAAAAGCTCCTTCACAGCATGAAAATTCCTAGACAAGAAAAACTCTTTCTATAATGTAACGAAGATAATTTCTTCTCTTATCATTATCCTAAAAACGAACATGATAAAAATACCTACATGGTGCATTCTTCCAAAGGCTCAAATTATTAGAATTACATTAAGCTTCTGTAGAAAAAGGTAAGTGCACAATTATCTTTACTATCCAAGATTTATCTAAGTGGATATAAAAACAGAAGAAGATAATGATGTCGACATTATGTCCGGATTGAAGAGCAATAAAAAGAAGAAGAAAGATATCTCATCCTACCCAAATACAAAAACAATTGTTCATGAATCAAATGGTAAACTCCTCTTGAAGAAAATCCTCTACAGAAAACTCCTGCTCAAGCAGCTTCAGCTCCCGCACAGGAGAAATACTTTCATCACAAGAAATTCTCATTCAAAAAAATTTTTTGTTGGAAATTTTCATTCGAATAATCAACCTCCCTCATGAGAGATTCACAGGAAAATCTCTGTTAAAACTTGAAGATTTTAAAGATCTTTTCCAAGGGAAAAAAGCTTAAAGAACAAAGCTTGAAGATCTCCTCCAAAGAAATAAAGCTTGAAGAACAAAGTTGGAAGATCTCCTCCAAGCTTGAAGATCTCCTCTAACAGAACAAAGTTCCTCCACAGGAAATTTCCTGTCAAAGACTTGAATCTCCCCCAAGGGAGCGGAATCTGATTCAAAGGAAGGTCCACTCTGGAATCTCCAACTCCCCATGGGAGCAACATTTCCTCCATTGGAAATGCCTATTCAGGAATCACAATCTCTCCCAAAAGAGAAGCTGCCTTAGAAACCCACATGGGGGACAAACTTCAAATTATAAAGGGACCAAACCCTTCAATTTCCAAATTAGTCCTCCAAAAGTAAGGCACTCTCTAGAAGTGAGAATCCACACCACGAGGATTTAAGGAACACAAATCCTCTCCATGCACCAATTGACCTCCACAAGGAGGCTCTCCCCATGGAGAATCTATTAATTTGGAAGTCAAAATCTCTCCACAAGTGAGAATCACATATTCCCAAGGACTTGTGGTATAAATACCCTTACCAAAAAGACACTTCTTAAAGAGAATTAATTAAACTTAAAAGCCATGTCCCCATAGACTTCCTATATATATATACATATACCCTGCTTGGATACAAATATTCCTCTTTGAGGAGGCTTATAGCACCTAGGTCCCAGGAACATTCCTAGACTCTAAAAGAATAAATCTCCCTATTGAGAAGCATTGCCTGAGCAAGAGTATTGAAGAAAAATTGCCTGCTCATACTCTTTCGTCTAAAACATTCTAGACTCAGAGTAGGGGGACTACTGATGATACATAAAAAGTACTTGACCAATTAGGTAGTGCCATGTGGAAAAGATGACCTGCTAATCCCTCTAGTGGGACCCTTCATGGTCATTTGACTTGTCAACGGTCCAAGTCGGGATTATGCCCGAGTGCTGACCTGCTCAGGAAGACAGGAAACTCCACACAGGACAATTCCTCTCCGGAAACTCGTAGCCTACTTACCCTCTGCTTTGCATTAAATGCAGCTGTCACTCACTATAAATGTTCTGACGCCACCAACCCACCAGCTGTAAAGCACTCAAATAAGTGGCCTCCATTTCTTCTCTCTCAAGTACACCTCTAATCATATAAAATGGGAAAGGTACACTTCTTCAACAACACTTTCTTTCGTTCATTTTCTTCTTCTTTTTCACTCTGAGCTTTATTTTCCATAAACTCGACTCCATTAAAATAACTTCATTTTTCTTAATCTCATTTGCATTCCTTACATAGCACATTGCTATACCTAGTTAGGAATATCACTAACTTGATCGTTGGAAGGGTCTTGGGACTTCCCAAGCCCTTTAGCTCTTTGTTGTTGACTCTTGCAGACCTGAAATGCATAGCTGGAGCTTCTGGAGCTGAGATGATGGAGCACCCACCATCAGATTTATGCTTCACTTTTCGAATGCTATCTTCTGTAATGCATTACTTTTTGGATTATTTATGGGTTATGCATCAAGTATTGTTAGATTATCCTGGCTAAAATGAAAATTGATACCAGACATATCATCTAAAATAGAAGCCAAATAAGAAATGGCTAGACCTCCAATGAATATTCTGAGAATTTCTTTCTTTTTGAATTGGTAATGAAATTACATCTGCCACTCTCAGTAAATTAAATCCTTTCATTTTCTTTCATTCATTTTCTTGAATCTTCTGAATTGATTCACTTCATTCGGAGAACCTGATTAGTCACTTAAAATTAGGAGGTAAAATACACAGCCATTGTCTCATAAATTCATTTTTCTTGACAATCGAGATGGTTTCTTCTCCAATTTCTTTTGTAAATCTTCCCACTGTATATTATTCACTGAAGCTTGGAAGTAATGGTTGGACCAGAGAGGATTTGCCTGTATTGTTTGACAGATTGTTTACAGATATTAAGGAAGTTGTGACTTTCGTGATGGAAAGCTTGCTCTCTTCACTTTTCCCCCAGACCACCATATAAAGTCCGGCTATAATCAACGCAGCTCCAATGATGCTGCAAGTTGAACAAACAATATAATTTAGCAATCACTTAAATGTAGTGATCAGCCACATGACAGAAATGAAATAGAATTTATAGCATAATGGACGGACCGAGCTAGACTAGGCGTCAAGCAAAAGCAAGGAAAAACAGGAAGCAACAAATACACTTGCTTTCTTGGTCACTACTAGAATTCCTAGCATGTCTGTGGTAATAAAATTCTGAGAGAACAAAATCCATTGTTAGTGTGATGAAACTCACCCTCCCAGGTAAAATTCTTCACCTAAAGCAATCGAGGCAATTACAGCTACAAGCATAGTCTGCACAGGCAGATAGCCTGAAACAAAAACTGGACCACCCCTTTGAATGACCCATATCTGTATTGTAAATCCAATCCCTGAAACAACCATTCCCTGCATCCACCGGTATCCTGTTTTAGTCTTGAGTAATCAATTGTATGCTTTGATCAATCGAGATGGCAAATAACAATATCTTAAGTATTTCATTGAAGAACACAAGTATGCTTCAAGTTCATAACTTGTTAGCAAATCAATCAAATTACAACAATCATGATTATCAGTGCAAGTAACTAACCGCATACAGAAGGCTAAAGAGTTCAACACTAGAGTGAACCTGCCAGGTTTGTGGATCTTTCTCAACATAGGCGGCGATTGCCAAAAGTTGCAGAATGCCAAAGAAGCAAGTAAAAGAATAAACTGAGAATGGAGCTGGGTACTTCTTTAAGAAAATTGCTTGTAGCACAATCCAGCTGGACCAACACAAGCAATGCCCAAAAGCAAAAATACAACCCAATGTCCAATTTTTCACATTGGCATCTCCTAATGAAAACAAAAACTCTGATTTATTTGAAGATGAATTTGGCCTGTAAATGGATGGTCCCTTGTACAGGGTTATGACTGAAGCTCCAATGAAGGAAGCTACAGTCCCAAGTACCTTTGCTACTCCATCTTTCCTATTCAAGTGAACTTGCTCTAATCTGTGCAAGAAAAAATAGAACACCTTATTCATTTTCACTTTGACGCACAAAAAAATTTAACCACCATCAGTCTCACCTGAGTAAGGTAGCCAAGATAAAGGTTACAGCAGGCACAGCATTCTCAGTAGCTGAAGCGAATGCGGGCGAAGTGTTATCCAAGCCCAACAAGTAAAATCCTTGATTTAATGCTATTCTGCACAATAGAAAATTTTTCTATTTCAAAGCAATTAAATTAGAGAGAAAAAAAAAAGTATCCCAATCTATGATCAAATACTGTTTCTCTTTGTATAATGTGAATAAATCATACCCAACAAATCCCAGGAGAAAGAACTGCATCAGAAAAGAAATGGTGAGTGGTGGCCTGTCTTTCCTGCATCAACCATCAAAAATAAGTGCAGATAAAAAGTAAATAAGTTCAAGACACTTTTGGATAAATAATTAGCTGGCATACTTCTCTAGGAAATAAGCAAAGGGAGCCAGCAGAAGCAGCGCAATGATGTTCCTGTAAACTGGGAAAACAAGCTTGCTGATACCGATGTTAAGTGCTGCTCTCAAAATCACATGATTCCCTGCATACCCAAATTGAAAGATAGTCATGGCTATATGCAGCTTGCTCCGTTCAGGAATCAAAGGCATCATCTTTGCAGGTAGTGAACTAGTTTCAGACATTGAAACAAACTGAGGCGAAAGAGTCAAATGAAAGAACTAAGAGTTATTAGATTTGTATTTGGCTATTAATTGCCCTCTAAGTGCAAGAGCAAGACACATGTCGTCTAAAGCTGTCCCACAAAAGGTCCAAAGACTTTTTTTTTTATGTCATTTTCTTCTTTGTAAATATTTGGACATTGACAATTTACCTAAAATAATCGGAAAATTGCACTTCAACTGTTTTTATCTTCCAAATCCAAATCTTCATATACTTAATATAAAAATAATAGATTATATCTTTTTAACAATATTTTACATAAAATATTGTGATATTAAAAATATGTATAATATTTTTAAAAAATATGTCTAACTAAAAAAAAATTATAATAAAAATAATGATAAATATCAAATGAGTAAATTCAATAGCATAATTATATATTATATTCTTCACATGTAATAATTTTTTTGAAAGTAATGATTTTTTTCTTACATTTTCCACTAAAATGATGTCTTGAATATGTTAGTCAACTTGACTATAAGATACACGTTGAACATTATGTTACATATCATCAGAAACGCACGAGTTGAAATGATTATTAAGAATATCTGACAAATTGTTATCATCAAACTTAAACAAGTGAAGTTGAACCACATAAAAATTCTGTGTGATATTGAAAATTTTATCATATATTTATTATTATTTTAGGACAATATTAATATTTGTATTATAAATTTTAAATATGTATAAATTTAACTTTCTAATTAGGTAGAGGATTTTTTTTTCAACTTGTAAACTTTATGTAAATTGATTTTTTCTTTTATTATATTAATAAAATAAATATTCATAAAAAATTATTAAATTTATTTTTTTATTTTAATTTCTTTTTCAAATAACAACCTTTCATAATTATAGAATATATAATTAATAAATTGATGACATTTTATGATAATATAATTAATTTAGATTTATTTTCATGTTTTATAATATTTTTAAAAAATTTTAAAAATTTAATATAAAATTTTAAAAATAATATATATATATATATATTTCAATATGAATATATTTAATAACATATCCATATAGGGTATCTATTTTTAAATCTTTGTAAATCTCTATTGGTATTTTTTTAATTGGACTTGCAGTAGAGGCACATGGCACTATTCGTTGTGAGCTTTTTCTTCTTTTTTTTTTTTTTTTTGGTGAACAACAATTGGTTGTGAGTATTTCACGTGAAATAATTAGTTGTATGCTCACGTTAGATGTGACTAAGTGGGAGGATATGTATATCATTTTTTTATAAGGTGAGGAGGGTGAGAGCTACCGTTAATAGCAATTTTTGGTGCAGGATGTAATGGAATTAAATCTACTCACGAGTTATTTAAAATCGATTTGGAAAAAATTTAAAATTTATTCAATTATTTTCGAATTAAGTTTGAGTTTAAGCTACTTGAGTAAGTTGTCAAGACGAGTTCGAACTCCTTAATTCTTGACTCGATAGACTTGCGAATTTAATCGAAAATAATCAAGATTATATATATTTACTATATTACTCTTTTATTTTAATATAATTATAAAAATATTTTATTAAACCGAGTCGAGTTTGAATATTTAAAAATATACATTTTAAAATTTTTAGATAATTAATCGAATTGACTTGAGTCGAATTTAAGTTTTAAATATGAAGTTTGATCGAGTTCAAGTCGAGTTTTAAGTTTTAAAATCGAGTCGAGTTTAAAGCTGGTACTGCGTCGACTTGATTTGACTTGATTACACTCCTGCACGTTATTATACTTTTGATGTTATTTTATATCTTTCGTAAAAGAATTATAGATTTCATTTAAAATAAAATTTATATAATTTAAAATGTTATGAATTGTAGTATTTTTATAATATTTATTTATATTTCAATATGTATTTGTTTATTTATTTATAAAATTTAAAATTATTTTAAAGATGCATTTATAAATCTACATTTTTAATTTAAAATATGAAAGTATTATTTTATATAAAAAATTTTATGTATATTCTTAATTTAAAATGTAAAAATTAAAATAATTGAATTTTTTTTAATTGTAAAAAATTAAACTGATGGGGATGTAGAGCAATAGAGCGAATTATATATATATATATATATATATAGATATAGATATTAAAGCTGAAGCAGATAGAAGCTCATCAGTCATCACCATGTGCTGACATATGACTCCCTTTGCTTACAGCATTCCTTTGTCTATAGAATTCTCTTAAAATTCACGATTTCCTCATGCTGCCCTTATTTTCTACTTCTTCTTTTTCTCCTTGAATGTAACAGCTCAATAATTATACTGAAAATGAAGAGTTCATAATGGATCAGTTCTCAATCTTGGCTCTTTTTTTTGTTGTCCTTTTCGTTTTATTTTCTCAATCAAAACTATTAACCTATGGTGGTCTCATGCCTTACCCACCACCACCACCGCTAGACTAAAATTCAGTTCTCAATCTTGATATGGTTTGGTCAAAAAGCTGCTACTACAAAAGGTTCGGGTTTAGCTTGATTGTTAAACAATTGGACCAAGATTGTATAGAAGTTGGATTCTTCTATGTGGTATGTTATTATTTTTTTTTTTTTTTTGCGTTTTGTGATTGGTTCAATGCGAAATTGATGCAATTGAATTTGGCAGATTAAGAATTTAATTTCTGGGTTATGTTCCTTTATTCAATCATAACAAGTAAAGATTGAAACTTTATGGTTTTTCAAAAAATTTTTTCCATAATTAATAAAATTTGTGTGAACTAAGCAAACAGAAGAAATTCTTGATGAAATGGTAGCCACTCTTTAAAATTAACTGGTTTCAGAAGCAGCCACATGGAAATAATGTAGTAATCTTTCACATGTTTTTATTTTATTTGTTAAGTTTATATACAATCCAAGAAATATAAACATGGAATTGTGTACAATTCATTGTCAATTTTGATAATTTAGGGGTTTTATTTTGGGTTAAATTATAGTTAATTGTAACTTTAACATGCTACATGAGTTTTTTTTTTATTGTAAATAGGATTAGCTTCTAAAATTTGGATTAATTGCATTCAATTGAAAATTTCCATTGAAGGATTTTAATTTCTTTATGCCCCTATTCTAAATTTAATTTTGTTGATGGATTTTACTTTTTTCCTTTTGCAAGATGTTAATTCAGGTGTCCTTTTTGCAATCTTGATGTGCAAACACAAGGTAAAAGCTTATTCTTCATCTCTTTTTGTTCCTCTCTCCATCTTTTATACATGATCTTAATAGTTTTAATTATTTTCCAATTTATACTAGAGCTCTTTGTGCAATGTTTAAAAAGATGAATAATAAATTTGAAGAGCGGCTGATTATGTCAGTTTCAAAATAGGAAAAAAATCTATGTTTATATTGTTGTAGCATTGTTTTACATATCCATATTAAAATTCATCTCCTGCCTACATGATGCATGAGGAACCAATGGAGAAGTGGTAAGAGATCAAAGAACTATGTGTGCTTGATGCATCAAATGAGGAGGCCAATGATGTCCTATATAATTTTAGATATGTACTTTATAACCTTGCTATTGACTCTCGAAGGTGATTACCAAAAGTATATACATT
>CATIWO010313085.1:0-20709 GCA_949673435.1 Macaranga tanarius
ATAATAATAATAATAATAATAATAATAATAATAATAATAATAATAATAATAATAATAATAATAATAATAATAATAATAATAACAATAATGTTCATAATGATAATGATTATGAAAATGTTTGATGCTTTCATGACTATGCTTATATATATATATATATATATATATATATATATATATATATATATATATATATATATATATATTTATTTATTTATTTATTTATACATACTATTGATAACAGATGAGTGACATTAACTTACCTGACTGACGTGCAGTCCTAACTAGACCTCTAGACGATGGTCCTGCTCCGGAAGAATTTATAATTAAAATTAATAAAATAATATGAGAACCTATTTCCTAATGTCTAGAATTTCTTGAAAAGACTCTCAATTACGATTAACAACCGGAAGCACAAATTATGAGAAATCTACCGAAAATTCGGCAGAACCTCCCCTAAAATACGGACATCTCCCTACTACAGTAGGGCCAATCCTGCAGTAAAACAATTACACTTCTAACACAATCACAATTAGAGCTCAGTTACCTCCCAAACTACAATTAAACTTAACTGAGCCTCATAAATACAATTCACCAAATAAATATTTCATTCAACTCAATTATCATTCCAAATATTCAACCCATCACCATTAATCAACAATAAAATTATTAAACTTAGAATTACAGTCAAATGACAAAAATTCCAACACCGACATAACCCGGAATAAACCTTCCGAGATTTTTAATTCACAATCTAGGAAGAATTTGATAAAATCATCTGAAAAAACATTGATCCTCATCATTTATAGAATTTATTAAAAATATAATCAACTTTTTGACCTTCGCCGGAATATTCCATCACCGCTGCCGGAATATTCCGCCGGCGACGGAAAAATACACAATTTACATCAATAGAAAGATCTCAACTTCTACAGCATTCTTTCTAACTACACCTAAGTCTAATTCTCACTCAAAACTACCGAATCGAAGCTTAAACATTAAAAGCTTAAAAACCATTTACCTCCAATGGAGGTGGCTGCCAGTGCCGGAAATGGCGAGCTGCTAGCGGCGAGGTGGAGCTGACAGTGGCTGGAGGAAGTGGCAGGTGGTTGGTGGTGGCAGAGGTGGCCGGCTGCTCCCCTCCTCTTGATAGCTAAAACTAAACGAAGAAAGGAAGGGAGAGGGAGGAGGCGGCTGCTGCTGCTGGCGGCAGTGAGTCGGCGGCGACCGAAAATGGCTGGTGATCAGAGGTGGTGGTGGTAGGTGGTTGGAGTCGGTGGTGGCAAGGAGAGGAAGAAAATGGAAAAGGGAAGGGAGGAATGAATTAAAAAAAAATTTGTGGCGTTTTTATTTTAAAATAGTACATATATATATATATATATTGAGTGAAATTATCAATATAATACTCAAACTTTGAATTAAATCACTAAAATACATATATATATATATATATAAACAAAATTATAGGATGTTACAAGTTTAATGGATTAAAAACTCAGGGATATTCAATTTAATTATTGAAAATACAAGAAACTAGTAGTATAATTGGGTAAACCTCAGGGATGTAATAGTAATTGACCCTTATATATATAACAATATAATTTACACACTTAATAGAGTAGTTATCATATAATAATTTATTACAATGTTAATAAATTATCTATTTAAACAATTATATAACACTCTTTCAACATTTTTAATTTTTAATGTTAATAATTTTTGTAATTAATTATTTTAAATTTTTTTAATTCTAATTTTAATTATTTACTTATTAAATTTAACTTAATAAGACTTAAAAATTATCTTATCCAATTTTATTTATATTAGTTAAAATGGAAGCAAGTCTAAATAAAATAAAAATATATTTTCAATAAAATTACAATTAAAAAATTATAATTTTTATTAGGAAGAAATAAAAATTCACCTAATTAAAATAGAAAACAAACTTTAATTTAATTTTTATTAGAAATAAAATAGAAATTTACCTAATTAAAATAGAAAACATACTTTAAATTAAATTTGAAAAATATAACTTTAATTTAAAAAATTATTTATTATCCATGGATTACTCATAGAATTATAAGTACTAACTTAAAACAGATACATATATCTGTAATCTATTGTATCTATAGCCATTCCAAAACTTAGCTCAGTAAATAGAACCTTTTAAACAAAAATATTTTGACTGAGCTGGGGGAAATAATCTGGGGATATCCCAAAGATGATATGATTTCTTCTTGTTTCTGGATTTCAAAGGCCAAGGAAATTCATCTAGAAAAGATTCAAACGAACAAAATTTTTTTGACTGAAATCTAACTCAAATTCCCTTTTAAAATCTTTACTATATCATCCGTCAACTTATGCTGAAATTTCCATCACAGAATCATATTAAACTACTTTCAAATATTTCTTCTTCCTTTTGTTTTTGTTGAATACTGTAATTCCGAAAGAATACAAAGCATATGCAAAAAGCCATAATGAGTGAAGGTTTGAAAAATTTAATCATAAAGAAAAAATTGACCAGACGAGAAAGAGGTGGGTGACCACAGTCTTCTTGATGAGTTGGTTTACAATAAGAACAAAGTTTGGAGCAAATGTGAAATGATAATTGCAATGAAGAAAATAAGCAAATAACTATAACTCAATAAAGGGCACAGTGCATGACAAAGGAAGAAATATGAAGGCACAATGTTTCATAGAGAATTGGATACTGAGCTAAGACCTCCTTATTGCTTGTCACTGTTTGTCTAGTGCTTTCGGTCCCTTTGTCTCTTTGGCGCCTTTGGCCCATGAATGGTTTACCACTATTTACCCAACGGTGCATATATATAGCTCCCGCAAGAAGTCTTTTATATATATATATATATATATAAGACTTCTTGCGGGAGCTATATATATGCACCGTTGGATACGCATACACACCCACACACACATACATACACATTATGTCTTCATATGTCATTTAGTTAAGACTATCTAGTTTTTTAGAAGTTTAAAATTTTATATTTTTTCTATAATGTGTTTTTATTATTGTTATTATTATTGCTAGTAATACATTAGTGTATTATTAAATTTTAAGTATGAATGATGGGAGGAACAAAAAAATTACTAGAAAATTCTCACTATAATTTTAGAGTTTGTTCATTCAATAGAAATATATGGCCATTTATTAATTAAAAATTAAAATAAAATTTTGATTATTTAATATGAAATTCAAATATAATAAGAAGAGATATAGTTTGACTTCAATAAGAATTAAAAAAAATTATTTAGTTAATATGAAATTCAATTTCAATAAAAAAAAAATGAGTTTAATTATAGTAAGAAAAATCTATATAAATAATTATTTCATGAATAATTTAATTGAAATAAGAAAAATTAATAATGAGAAAAAGGTGGTTATTTAATATATATGTTTGTGCCCAAAGTTTGAGCTAACTAAAAAAGGTACGAGATAACATAATGATGATTAAAATTAAAGAGATTGGTGTATGAAAAAAGCAATAGCACAAATTAACCTAAAATTATAATTTAACACAAAAATAATGAGTTAGTAATTACTTATGAATCATCAAAAATAGAAGTTAGTAATAATCAACAATAATAAGAATAAAATTAGTAGAAGTTAGTATTGATAATCAAAATTAAATAAGATATTAGTAAGAGTTAGTATTTAGAGTTTGAGATTGAACAAGGTATATATAATGCAAAGAATGCAACAATGCATAGATGCAATGCATGATACACATAACAATTAGTTTCAGGTTGCATGAAAATGCAAATAATGCATGGTGAAATTCAGGATGCCAGCAAAAAATGCAAACGCGAGATACATACAAGTATGTAAGTGATACAAGCCGAACTGTACATAATATGCATCTAAGAATCTAAATATGAATCATACATATGGTAGAGATATATACCAAGCACATGAGATGTATTTAAGTATATGATTATGTTGATGTTGATACAATAATGTAAGAATTGAATTACAAACACAAGCAAAGAACATGCATGGTTAGTTCCAAACTAAGACACACAAGCACAAATATCAAAATTAAAGTTAAAAACTTTAGTAAAATTTTAAAATTAATAACTCTAAGTCACTGAGATGTTATAAATCAAAAATCAAGCTTTAAACTAAGGTAATTAGAAATTTGTATTGCCAAACTATCAAAAATAACACAAAGACCTAGGGATAATACAAACTCATTTATTGTCTGATTCAATAAGATAAGGCACTACTGCAAGATCTTCTTGCTAGAACGGAGTTTGTGAAGATGGTCTAGAGAGAGCTAGACATAGAGTTATGAAAGAAGTTTCAAGAGGGATTTATATGAACTAGCAACCAAAGTAATAGAGTATGAAGAGCTATTGAGAGAAGAGAATCGAAGAAAGAATATGTCAATAAGTACCTACTTTCAAGAAGTGGGAAACCATGATGTTATGGTTGTAGACCTAAACTCTTTGGGCTTATTTATCTATCTTTTATTAGTGAGCACTACAAGAAAACAACAATATAGAAGTGGAAAATAGAAACAAAAATTTTTGTTTCAAGTTTTTGCAACGTATTTGAAATAAACAATTAAAATTACTACAAAATTTTTAAATGCAAAATAAATCCATTACTAATTATTGGCAGGAGTAAATGGTATAGAAAATAGTGATAGAAATAACGGTGCAAATAGCGACAGATAAAATTTTCATATAAAATTTATTGTGGAAACATTAGCGCACAAAATAGCATGGCCTTTAGTGATGAAAAATTCCATTTCTAAATAGAAATAGAATTTTTTTGCGTTGCTAATTTAGAAACATAATTCTTATTATAATTTTTTTAAATAGTATCAGAATGAAATATGTTGCTATTTAGCAATGAATGTTTCCATCTCAAATTTTTTGAATAAAATTAATCAATTACTAAATAGAAATGAAATTTTTTTTCTAATTCTGATGTAAATAATCTATCACAATTTAGAGTTGGATTTGGAACAAAAATCTCCTTTCTATTTTATGATAGTGTGGTCCTCTTTATAATTTTAAAAATGGAATTTCCATTTCTATTTCATTGTTATTTTTAGAAACATAAATAGTTCATCATTAAATTTTAAAATGGAAAGAAAAATGTGATAGATTAACTAATAATTAGCAATGATGTTTTTTGAAGCGAAAAATTTCTATTTTTATTCTATTTTTATTTTCAAATAGCTATGAAATTAGAAATAAATTTGGCCATTTTAAATTTGCTTATTTTTTGTAGTGGAGGAAGACTCTATATCTTTTGAAAAAATCCTAAGCTACAAGTGGTCAACCCTAGTACACCTTTAACATAGAGAAAACCAAGCAGATCTTTGACTTTCTATTAAAAGATAAATTCAACGCATTGCTAGTTGATTACAAGATCCCCAATAAAGAGGAGATGAAGGAGAAGAAGTACTGTAAGTGCCACCATTTATTTAACCACTCTACTAATATGCGATAGGCTTTCAAAAATATTATATTGGATAGGATCAATAGGGGAATTCTAAAATTTCATGAAAGGAAAAAGTAACATTAGTAAATAAGAATCCTTTTTCTATAGCGGCTTCCATTAAATTTTATAATTTTTTATCTTTGATCCCTCATCAATCAACCATATAAGGAGCATTGATGTTCAGCATGTAAAGAAATTATTTCCCATATTGTAAGATATAATATAAGAGAATTGAAGGATTTCAGGCCGACATCTACCATGTAGGGAAAAAGTTTAATACCTAAATGATGAAAAGTCAAAATTACAGCTTTGAAAATTTTTTTTTCCTATAAACAAGCTTTAAAGTAAGTTTCTTATAAAATAAAGTCAGCCTGTTGGCCACTTTATCAATGTTTATGTTGTTTGTTATTATACTGACCTATGTTGATTATCTAATGAAGTATTAAGAATCTTTAGTCAGAATCTAGAGCAACAAGTGTAGACCATTAGAGAGAATCAAAAGAAATTTAAGAAGATTTTTAAAAAAATCTTTATTTATGGTGACAACCGCAAGCATACGGATCGCTCAAATAGTATAGTGATTTAAGTATGCGTATCATTCCCATAGAGGTTAGTTGTCAAGTATTAATTTACTTAGTTAATTACTTGTCTAAATGATTCACTTAAGGTTTGGAATGAAATTAAACTCAAAACTAAACTTAAACTTAAACTTGAACTAAATCAAATCAAAATAAAATAAAATAAAATACAATAAAAACTAATCAAATATGAATGCAATGCACTAGAATTTCACTTTTCACTTAGTTCATATATTAACTTATTAACATTTTCACCGTAACTTAACTTAAATCAAGCATATGATGCTTAGCTACTAATGTTCTTATAATTCTTTCTTAAAGAATTATAGATTTTTGAATTAAATCAATTGTTATCTATAACTTATGGACTCTCACCTCACTAACCATGACTTAATAAATTATTAATCAAACTTAATCTCAAAGGTAAAACATGTAATATTAATAATTAATAGGTATCTCTACTCATATTAATGTCAATAGATTTTATTCTAAGTTCTAAGCACTAATCACGTTTAGGTCTCATAATACTTTATCAAATTATTTAATTTTAAAACTAAAGTATAAACCATACATCATCTCTCGATCTCAATATATATACTTTAACCATAATAATTTAATACATTAATTATAAGAACAAAATTCATGTACACAAAATTTGAAATTTGATTAAAGCAAAAAGTATAAGTCAATATATCCCCAAGCTACTAAGATCACCCTAGTACATAATGAATTTAGCTACTCATGTTCATAATTACAAGAACACAATTCATGAAAGCTCTTGCAAACATCTAATAGAAATTTAAGAATAAGCGCTCCTAGACTTGATTTGAAGCCCCTTAAATACTTGAACTCGATGAAACACAAACTTATAATTACTGCTAAAAACTAAACTAATTGATGAATGAATATTTTTGAATTTTTTAATGCTTTAGAATAATAAATGAAAGCTGATGAATGCGAAACTCCTCTAAAGACATGCAAGCATAAGGAATCCTATGGTGAGCCTGGAATCTCTAATCCACAAGTTCTCCGATGTCAAAGTTAGAGAAGAATTCTTCCAATTGAAATTATTATGAGAAGAACATGTGTTTATATAGTAATACGAGAGACATACCTATTTCAATACGAATTCATACTTGATAATCCTTTTCCCTTATTATATTAGACTTTATTTAAAGACAAAATACTAATCAATATTTGAACTATAAACTTTCCTTGGACTTGAGCCATAAAAGCCGTTTTCTTTTATATAGACTATCAAGAGTCCCCCGTATTAATATCGAATATTTATGTTCGAATATATTAGAGGTTGGAATTTGTAAGACATCTCGGGTATCTAAATTTACAATACCGAGTATCAAATGAAACAACTAAGCCGTGCATTACAAACTCAGTGCTTATTTTATTATAGCCGAGTGTTCAAAATTTATTTATTTGAGCATCAACACTAAGCTCATCGCTCATTTACTCGTATACTCGCTTATTCATTTACTTATATACTGAGTATCATTTAAATTTAGTGGGGAGTTCCTAAAAAATTATGCACATGTACTATTATTTTTTGAATCCGTGCATCAAAAAACACTTTCCACTTTTCTGAACTACATTAATGACTCATTTTCCTTATTCCACTTCTACCCCTTTTATTAAGACCATGTTTTTAAATTAGCAAGGGCATTTTTGGGGACTAAATATGATATTTTCATTGTAAAAACTAGTAGGAAGACTTACTTTCATTATTCTTAATTTCACTCTCTTCTTCTCATCTTTCCTCTGGTTTGATAAAGTCATGGCATGCTCATCTCCCCAAAGCTTCAAGGTGTCTTCTTTTACTTTTTTTCCTTTTGAGTTTCTTTATTTTTATTATTTATTTATTTATTTGGTAATGTCTCCTAGATTTAATTTAGATCCTTCTCGATTTGCCTCTAGGGTTGATAAAGAAATGATTCATTTTTGTAAAAAAAAATTTAGAATTCGTCAAGAATACAAACTGTATAAAGTTTAAAATAATTTTAGGGCACATCACAATCTTGATAAAGAAAATGATGGTAGTCAAATAGTTATTTATGTTGATTAATTGGAGGGTTATATCCGATTCCCATTATATCCTTTTTTGAAAGAGTTCTTTAATACTTATGGGATAGCTCCAGGACAATTATACCCAAATAAGTATTGACTCCTCACCGCCTTCTGTGAACTAGTAGCTTGCAAGGTCATGAACTGACTATTGCGATGCACCGCTATATGTCTAATTTAATGAAAAAGAAAGGGGAATTGACATTTTCCCTTTCAGCTGTAGCCAACTTTAGCTTATTTAGAAAATTATTTGACATTAGTCGAGCCTGGAGACATCGATTCTTTATTATTAAACATAAATCAAATTTTTTGAATGTCCTAAGAACTTGGGTTGATGAAGCCCGAGTGGTAAGATGTTCGTCTGAGTCTTTAGGGGATGAGCTTGCATTCCTAGCTACACTTTATGCTCAACACTCGATCGTTGATCCTTCAGCCGACTACTGTGTTCAACGATTCATCTTAAGGTATGAGTATCCTGCTGATGCTAGTGTTTATGATATAATAAGTAGTGACATCATAGAATCAGAAGGTATTTTCTAACTCTTTTTATTTTGGTATTTTATTTTGTAGATGGCTGAGATTGTTGATGATTTAATGGATGGGATTGATGATTTTATAGATAAGACTCTGAGGATAGACAATTCCACTGTTCCACCACTGAGCATAGAAGATTATGGTGTCCCAATATCTCTCGGACCTGACCATGTGCTTTCAGATAAGCAAAAGGGCAAATGCCCTAGAGGCTCTAGTGAGATTTACGAGAATCCATCTGATGGTGGGCATATCCTTATCAAAAGACCAAGAATGGATGGGTGTCCAAGTCCTACCACTTGAATAGATAAAAAAGTTAAAAATCCAAGTATTTCCAATCCAAACATTAGGGATCATTTATCCGAATGCCTGAGGCTAAAAAAGGATATGACCAAGTGGTTATGTGTGGATAAAAATGATCTCAAGAGTTAAGTTTTTTTTAGTTTACTCAAGGTAACAAATATCACTTGATAATTGGAAAATGAGACTCTGTATTTGAATATGTAGTTGAGTATCTTTATAAACATTATCTTATAGGTGGCTCAAGGCATCCTTTGTATGGACAATGTTCAGTACACTTATAAGAGTGAATGCAGTTTTAAGGAATAAAAGCTGAATGAGATGAATATTGAGCAAAAGCACGAGCTTGGAAAAGTGAAGGACATCCTCAATGCAGTTAGAACTAAGCGTGACCAATCAATTTCAAACCATAAGCGAAAGAGGAAAATTAGTGAGGATCTTCAGAACTCCATTACTCAAATGAGAAAAAGGATTAAAGATCAAGACAAAGAGATTAGTCGACTATCTGAAGCTTTACATAGTAAGACAAAGGTGTTCCAAGTTCTAACTTCCAGCTTCATCCAACCGTTAAAGTTAGAATGTCACCGATTGTTAAGTTTGCAACACTCGGACATGGACTTTACTCCAATTAATAAGATATTGATTAGAGATTTAGGTAACTTGGTCAAAAAGTAGAATTATATAAATATTTTAAGTAAGGAGAGTCGGTCCTCTGATCATACCGATGGTGCAAGCTTAGCGACTAAGACATTGTCCATTTATTCAGTCGAGCTTATGAATGTACATAATGAAATAGGTGATCCATCTTCTGGTGCTTTAGAGACTCGAGCTTCTGAACTCCCAGGTCAGGAGGAGACTTGAAGAGTTAGAATAGACTTCTTGAATCAGTTGTAAACTGAGGAACTTTTAAGACTCGACACTCATTCTCAAGGAGTGTACGAACCTTTTACTAGTATTTTTTTTAAAGTTGTATTTTGATAATTAGTTTCCATGTATTAATTGAAAATATGATATATCGATTATTCATAAAACTATCCACGTATTCAAATACATTTGCTTAACTATCATCTGAGTTTTCGGGTATTCGACTATCCGAGTACCCGATAGTAAATTATAATTATATAATATTCAAATGTGAAAGTATGACTTATTTGAACAATCATCCGAGTGTTCGAGTATCCGAGTACCCGATAATAATATCAAGTATGACTTACTTGAACAATCCAACTATCTAAGTATTTGATATTATCGTATGGTTATACGAGCATTTAATTATTATGTTAACTCATTTCATCTACTAACCGAGTATTCGAATGTTTGATCATACAACTATCCATACGAATCATACCAACTGCCACCTGAGTATTTGAGTGTCTGAGTATCTGATCGTACTATTACATGTACGAATATTTTATTAGCTATCAATCGAGTATCCGAGTGTCTAATCATAGGATTGTCTATACGAATATTTTGTCATTATACTTATATATGCACGAGGACTAATACTTTATTGATTTATCTCATGAAAATTTTTATTTTATTGATAGACTTAATCATTACAAACCATCTAGGTTTATTCAAGTGATCAACTTAATTAATTCTAACATTGACTCTACTGATAGTATTTCATTAGATTTTCTATATTCTAATATCTAGTAATATCATTGCCCTTCATATCACAGAGTTTGTAAGCTCTTTTACTACTTGCTTTTGTAATTCGATATGGACTTTCCTAATTTGGTCCTAATTTGCCAGTCCTTGAGCTTCCTTTCCCTATTTCAGCTTTTCTCAGCACCAAATCCCCAATATTAAAAATCCTTGGGTGAACCCTCTCATTATGATAGTGTGCAACCTATTGTCATCTAGCTTTAGCAATAGTTGTTTCTTATTCCCTTCTCTCTTTTAGCATATCTAAAGAGACTCTACTGTTGACTCCATTCTCTGAGTCACTGATATTATTGGAGACTCTGAAGGAGGGAGATCCTATCTCTACTGGTATTACCACGTCCATTCCTTAGGCTAGTTGAAAAGGCGACTTTTACTTTCCTTAGTGTTATGCGATATGCCCACACAACATTGTAAAGTTCATCTACCCAGTCTCCCTTTTTGTCATCCAGTCACTTCTTGAGACCCTGTAAAATAGTTCGATTTGTTACCTCAGTTTGTCCATTTGTTTGTGGATGAACCACTGAGGTGAATCGTAACTTTATATTCAAATCCGAGTAAAATTGCCTGAATTTTGCATTATCAAATTGTTTCTTATTGTCAGTAATGAGTGTTTGAGGAATTTCGAATCTATAGATTATCTCCTTCCAAAAGAAATTACGAATGCGAGCTTTTGTTATAGTTGGAACTGCCTCAACTTTGATCAATTTAGTAAAATGGTCAATAGCCACTATAATGAACTTTTTATACATTGGTGCCATAGGAAAAGGCCCTAATATTTCCATGCCCTATATTGCAAAGGGTCAAGGACTACTAATAAGACTCTAGACACTGGTTGGCATATGTGTTACTTAAGCATGTAGTTGACTCTTTTCACATCTTTGCACGAGTTTCTTGACATCCTTTGACATGGTAGGCCAATAATATCCTTGTAAAAGGGCTTTCTTAACTAAGGTTGCACAAGCCTCATGTGCATCGCATATTCCCTCATGAATTTCCCTTAGGATATAATTCCCTTCCTTCCGAGATATACACTTACTCCATGGATGACTAAGTGACCTTCCGTACAGACTTCCATTTTGAAATGAGTATTGGGCTGCTTTAATTCAAATTTTTCTAACCTAATCTTTATCTTCAGGTAATTTTCCTGAATCAAGGTAATTAACTATAGGTCTCATCCATTCTGCTATCTCGTAAGTGCTTAATAACTCGGTCTCTTCTGTGGTTGGGTGAGCAAGTTCCTCTTTAAGTTTTAAACTTTGGAACAAATGCCCATTTTCTGCTACTGATTTTGCCAATGCATCTGCTTTTTCATTCTGATTCCTTAGGATTTGAATGATACTCCACTGACCTCCATTTTTCTCTAATTTTTGTAGGAGTTTATAAGCTTTTTCTGACTATTTAATTATACTCGAATCCTTTATTATGAAAGTTCCTTTCATTTGGTTGACTATGAGTTGGGAATCATAAAGTATTTTGAGGTATTCGACTCTAATTTCATTTGTAAATTTTAATCCCGTGATGAGAGCCTCATACTCTACTGCATTATTTGCCACCTAATAGATTATCCAAACTGCATAATCAATTTTTATCTTATTAGGTCCTACTAAAATTATTCCTGCTCCGGACCCCTGCCTTCCTATAGCTCCATCTATGTACATCTACCATTCAGATTTGTTGTTGCTAGGTCCATCTCCTTCTATCATTTCCTGTATGAAAATGAACAACACCTGAGCTTTTATTATAAGGCATGGCTCATAAGAGATGCCATGCTTCCCTAACTGAACTGACCATTGGACAAGTCATCTGGATGTCTCAAGTCTTTGTAAAACCCTTCTGAGAGGTTGATTAGTTCGAACTACTATTTTATGAGCTTAAAATTAATGTTAGAGATTTCATGCAGTATGAGCCAAGGCCAGTTTATCCATAATTGGATAATGAGTCTCTGGTCCTCTAAGAACCCTACTTACATAGTAGATAGGATTCTATTCACCTTGATCTTCTAGTACAAGCACCGATGCTAAGGATTCGTTTTCTGTCGATAAATAAAGGTATAGAATTTCCCCTGGGGTTGGTCTACTTAGCAAAGGAGGAGAAATTAAAAACTTTTTGATATCCTCGAATGCTGACTCACAATTGGTGTTCCATTCAAATTTCTATGTATTCTTTAGCACTCAGATGAAAGGAAGATATTTCTCAGCCAAACATGAAATAAATCTTTCAAGCACTATGATTCGACCATTTAACCTTTGTAACTCATTTAGCATTGTAGGTGCTTTCATGTTAATGATTGCTTCCATTTTTTTTGCTTCAATACCTGTTTAAGATATCATGAATGTTAGTGTAGATGTGCCCTAAGGCCATTCTTATATTTAGACATTGTATATTTATCCCTATGGTAATAAAATATTTATTTAAATTAAGTGTTAAGTTTATTTGAACATTTACCCTTAGTATTATATTGAATAAGTTTATTATCAAAACTTAATAATAGGAGTGATAAACTCATTTGGTACATATACTATAAATATTCATAGTCGTTGGATTAATATATGGGTAATATTAATCTCTAGGCTGTCACCTTTGTCTATTTTCTTTAATCGTTATGTGATACCAATAGTGGGAGGTAGTGAGTCTCATGCTATATGATATGAGATATCAGAATAGATACATGAATACTCATGTGATGGGTGGATCGAGCATGTGATGTAATATTTGTGATTGTATGGAAATTCACTTTTGTCAACAATCACAATCTTGAACATAATGGGGTATATGGTCCTTTGACCTGAGGTGATACGGTCATCCACATATAATTGGTTAGAGTTTATTACCGCTTACATACCTATGCCAGACACGTATGGGTATATGGAGTGTGGTGGCTCTAGTTGATTATATGTAGGGAAGAGTGATCAGCTAAAATAGAATTCATTACCTGGAGTGAACCGGGATAAGATCCTATGATATCTAAATTATTCTTGATGAATAAGTACCTTGCTAGGTCAAACTCGACTTACCCAAAAAGATTTTCGGTGCTAGAAAAGAGTTTCTAGTTGTAGTCATGTTTTATTAAGAATTGAGCTTAAGATAAGGTTATATGATTGAGGCAATTAGAGTTTGACTAAACCGTGACTCTAGCCAATATCGGAATTTTATAATAAAGGGACATTTAGTGCACGGTAATTGTGTTTTATGGTTCTTGTGGATCTATATAAAGCATTCATTTCTAATTGGGTAGTTGTGATATCTATGTTAGGGGTCACTCACGACTTATGGGAACTAAATGTGATTAATTGGGATTTTCACATTCAGTATGAAAAGGTGTTTCCATGATATTAAGTGTTAATATTATTTTCCATTGCCATTTAGACTTGAACCTAGTAAGTCACACACATAAATGATGTGCTTGGGAAGACTAATATTAATTTGGTTATTAATTAAAGAGTTTAATTAATTAATTAAATTAATTGAATTGGATTTGCTCGTATGCGGGGATCTAACATATCCCGAAATCTAAATTCAAAGATTGGGACTTAATAGCAATTGAATAAATATTAATTTGGAATTGATTTAATATGTGATATTAAGTTCAAGGACTAAATTAATATTTGATTCCTAATGGATTTCTATACGGGCCATGAGATGGACCTAGTAAATTAATAATGATGGACTTGTGCATGGGCTTCATTTAAAAGAGTTTAAATGAGCCCATTTGTTGGATAGGTATGGGTGGGCCTTCTCTAATTGTGTAGAGAAGCCCATCAGTCTATAGCCTTAGCCGACATCGATTAAGAGTTAATGGATATCAAGGCTAAGGTTATCCAAGTTTCCAAACACCTCTCACTCACCATAAAGCCAAGCCATGCATGTAGCTTGAGTGTATGACACTCAAGCTATAGCATTGCATGTGACTTGAGTGTGAGACACTCAAGTTGTAGCTAATTAAATAATGTTGGTTTTATTTGAGTTAGTGGAGAGTGTAGAGACAACTTTCTCACTCCTTATGCATGTGAATTGAGTGTGAGACACTCAACACATAAACTATTATCATATCAGCTTTATTGATATAGTTAGTGAAGTTTGTAGAGAAAGCCAAGTCATAACTTCATTTGCATAAGTTAGAGAGCATTTTTTATATCAAGCAAAAGAGAGAAAAGGATTGAGAGAGTCTTCTTTATTCTTTTTCTTCAAGGGTAGAGTTATCAAACAATACACAAGTGTTGTGTTCTTTCTAAAAGTCCATCATCCATTGAAGGTTGCTTCATTATCCCATACATCATTGCTTGGTGAAAGTTCTTGCATGCACCTTAGGTCCAAGAAAGAGGGGCGTGTGGCTTGAGCATTACCATCCTTGGAAGTCTTCCTTACTAGTCCGTGTGTATTAAGCTAGAGGCTTCACATTTGGGGAGCTTGGAGCTTGTAGATCAACACCAACCAAAGCTTGCTGAGCATGCTACCAACTAGGGAGTTATGTAAGTGTTGCTAAATCCCTTAGTTTCTAGGTCTTATTTTTGGAAGCACAACTTGGTTGATTTATTAATAGCATATTGTTCTTGATGCATGTTTAGCTATGTAAGAGTGCATGTGATAAGGTCTATAGGCTTGGAAGTGTATTATGTTTGATGCAAATGTTGTATGCAATGAAAAATTTTAAATTTTGCATTTTCATTGTTCCTCAACACACACTTTCCTTCAAGGGTGCAATTAAGGGATATGCTATCTACTCAGTACCACTGTGCCGACTCAGGCTTGACTCGGCACATCCAGCCTCTGTCATGACTTATGCCACCATATCGACTCAGTAGGACTCGGCACAACTCTTCTCGATGATGACTCAGCACGGTTCCAATTCCTTCTTTCTTTACTTTTCTTACACCATTCTTCACTCTAAGGCATCCAAATGCATCTTCAAGCATGAATTAAGACTAAGAGAGCCTACAAAACATAAAGTTAAGGTAAAAACAACAAAAATAAAAGTAGCAATGCAATAATCGAACAAATACAAGTAAAAACTAAGAAAAAGTAAAGCATAACTATCCTAAAGAACTATGCTATTTTACATCCTAAAACAAGTGTATTAAAAGCTTTCTCTGTAGCTCTTAATCGTTTGTTTGCCTCCCGAGAATCAATAGAGCTATGAAAGTCAAATGCCCTAATATTCTTAGCATGCTCAATTATATCTCCAGGTTTTCTCCTTTGCTCCTGAGTTGCCAAAGTGGCAACAATAGTCTCTACAAGTACCCTGGGGTTAAGCTGCAAAATAAGAACAATAGGGGGTGAAGGTTGCTCAATAATAGGGGTCCTAGCCTCTGACTCTAGCTCAGGATTAGTACTACAAATAGACTCAGCCTGATCTCTACCCTATTGGCTAACAACTCATCCTTGTCGAGGAGCCCTACCTCGTGCTTTCTTAGGTGGCATCCATTTAAAAACATAACAATGCAAATATAAGTAACTTGATTTAAAAATTCATTTTTAGAACTTCAAAGTAATGAACAAATAATTCAACAAATAAATAATGTTTATCCAAAACTCCTTGTGTTAGGAAATCAAGAACCAAGACTTGCAAGTAAGAAAATGAGTAACCCGGCTCTGATACCAAAAATGTCATACCCTATCCTATATAGCCCAAGGTGGACGGTTAGCATCTCATCCTGTCTAACATAACTTAGAATGGATACTATATACTCCGTCCCAAACCACTTTTGAGATAAAATCTTTAATGGAAATAAGAAAAATTTGTAGATAAAAAATTTCACTAATATTTCAAAATACTAATAAAAGAAATATTCACAACAATTTAGTATTAGTTACAATATACAAAACACATTTACAAATAGTTTTGCAATTTTATTACACAAAATACACCACAAAATGAGAGCAGCATCAGACGAGATGGTTGGGCCAACCTTAGATGATATGTCTGCAAAACTCTCCCTACCTAAAGATCCACTATCAAGCCCTCCTATCTGAAAAGGTTTAGAAAATAGAGTAAAATGAGTACAAAAATACTTAATAAATTGATGCTACAAGCAGAAAACATTTAATTAAACTAAACATAATAGACTTCTCAAAATTAGGAGAAACTAGAGCATTTGAAGTCAAATTAAAATTCACTTTAAAATACCAAGCTAATTTTTACTTCAAACATATATAAAGTTTAACTGAGTAAAACACACCCTATAAAACATCAATACAACTTTCTTTTATATTAACCATCCCTAAAATGAGCATCATAAACTAGCCACAACATACAGGCCATCACAAACACACTCTCTAGGCACATTTGATAGCTAACCCTTCGACTATATTAGCACGGTACGACCCTTCTCCCTTCACCATCCTGCAATCAAGTGTCATGTTGTCTATTGTGCAATAGCAACCATCACAATCACAAATGTGTATATAACATCTCAGCACATACATACATCTCATATAGAGTGGTAATATACAAAACTAAATATCATTTCATAAAATCATTATTTAAATATTACAACACATTTGTAATCTAAGAAAGCATTTAAAAACAAATCCACCAATTCCTCATAATTCATCAAGAAATGAACCAAACTGATTTCAAACTCAATTAAATCATCAAGTAGTTAAAATATAGAAAATATAGCAAAGCTGGATTGAATTAATTCAAAAACATCAATACAAATTCATAAACCAACATTCAAAAACTTTATTCATTGCTACTATATATAGAAAATGTAGAGTTTGAAGGGCTTGACCCTCAACTCACAAAAAGTAGCCTATACACACACACACAAAGTTGACTTCCCAAGCTGCCTAGTTAGTATCAGCACCCTCCTTGGCCTTTGTAGCACCTAAAATATATAATTATATTCATAAATCATCAATATAATAAGTCTATATGATGATCTAATCATACAGCCCCTATAAGATATATAAAAATATGCTAACATGCTCAATTCTACAAAGCCTGCTTAATTACTCTAACAGGACAGCTTCCAAAGTAAATTTTGAAAAATTATTGGGAATTATAAACAATAAATTTGAAGTTCAAATTTTATACACTTCTATATATAATTTGTCTAGTTAATTTTGTTAAAATTTCAATTTAATTGGATAACCACAAAAATAGTTACAAACACCTGAACACAGCCAGGTTATAAATCCTGACAGATTAAGCAATAAAATGTTCAGCCTTATTCCATCCCTTTACATGTAGCATTAGCTCAAACTCAAAACAGTAAAGTTACATGGGACTCTTTAAAAATTCTCTAAAATCAAACCATACTCAATTTTGAGCTCCCTATCTCAAGATATGATTAAAACACAAAGACTGATGAACCAGGAAAATTAAACCCCGAGATGACAGTTTACAAACCCTAACTTAAATCAATAAGAACTCTTAAAATACTTACCAAATGAACCTTTGAAATCTTTTTAGGGATGATGAATAATGGCCTGAAATGGTTTTAGAACTTCAAATTCAGCTTACAAAGATCAGCTCCTCTTAAAGAATTTAGGAATTCTCTATATCCCTTTTTTTTTTCCTTAAGCAAGTTTTTATGTTCTTCTTTTAACTTCCTTTCAACCTATAAGTATGTATATATATACATCTAAGTGCATGAACTAGGGCTAATTCCAGCCATAATTTTGATTGGATGAAATGTAAAATAACCACTTAGGCTCTTAATGAAATGTTTATATTACTTATTAATCCTTAAACCTTTAATTACTTTATTTAAGCCATTTATTCTTTCCAATCAAGTCCACCCCTTTCCTTGACACTTGAGTCCTCAATTTAACTTCAATTTGACTTTGTATTATTTATTCCCACTTAATTTTACTCAATTTGAGTGTCATCAAAATTTAAAAATTAATGCTTCTTAACGAAGTATTAACCTTAACTCAATCCTTGGCCTTAGCTTAACTATACATGTTTATCATATTTTAATTCAATCAATATATATATATATATATATATATATATATATATATATACAATATGCAAATGCAATGAGTGATAGATGGATGTGCATTTAGTTCACAGGTGTGACAATGACTCTAGCTGATATCGGGATCTTATAATGAAGGGACATTTAAGTGCATGGTAATTATGTTCTATAGTTCTTGTGAATCTATGGAAAATATTCATTTTTAATTGGATAGTCGTGACATCTATGCTAGGGGTCACTCATGACTTATGTGAACTAAATGTGATTAATTGAAATTTTCGCATTTAGGATGGAAAGGTGTTTCTATAATATTAAGTGTTAATATTATTTCTCATTGCCAATTAGACTTGAACCTAGTAAGTCACACACATAAGAGTTGCACCAATGAAGATAATTATTAATTTACTTATTAATTAAAGAGTTTAATTAAATTAATTGAATTGGATTTGTGCATGTGCAGGGATCTAGCATATCCCGAAATCTAAATTTAAAAGTTAGGACTAATTGTTATTAATTAAATATTAATTTGGACTTGATTTAATATGCAATATTAAGTTCAAGGTCTAAATTGATATTTACCTCTAATTGTAGTATGGATATGGGCCATGAGATGGACCATAAGGATTAAATGTGATGGATAAGATTTAGGCTTTTTTTAAGAGTTAAGTAAGCCCATGAGTTGTTTTAATTAGTTATATATATATATATATATATATGGGCCTTATTTAAGAGTTAAATAAGCCCAAAACCTTAGCCCAACTCTTGAAGAGTTAATGAAGTCAAAGTCTAAAGTTGTACTTGTAACCAAATTAATCCCACTTATTTAAAAAGCAAGGTCACCTAAGCAAAAAGTTATGCATACATATAGTTAGAGTGTGAAACACTCAAAGGCACATATGCATATAGCTTGAGTGTGAGACACTCAAGCTCATATATGCATGTAGCTTAAGTGTTATTGTCATATACATGTAGCTTAAGTGTGAGGCACTCAAGCTATTATCTTGTGCATGTTTTTTAAGTTAGCAGATTTTATAGAGACAACTAACTAATGTATGAGTGCTTATTCTCTACAATACACAAAATAGATATCAAAAGAAAATAGCTCTCAAGAGTTGAGTGTTCTTCTTCTTCTTCAATTTCTATCTTGCGTAGAGAGTGATAAAGAAAATCACAAGTGTTGTGTTTGCATATATCCATCATTTACATCCATTGGAGGTTGTAACAAGTCCTACACATTCAAGCTTCGAGGAGTTCTGGCAAGTGCCTTGGGTCATCTTCTTAAAGAGAGGCTTGTAAATAGGTCTCCACCATTCTTGAAATCTCATTGGAGCAACTTGTGCGTTTCAAGCTAGAGGCTTCACATTTAGGGAGCTTGGAGCTTATATATCATAATAACCTAAAGCTTGTCAAGCATGCTACACACTTTAGGAGTTTGTAAGTGTTACTAAACTCTTAGATTGTAGGACTATTGGCTTGTGTTGTTTATGTTATTTGATGTTTTAAAAATATTGTCCATTGATGCATGTTTTTAGTCATATAAGTCTCTTGTGATATATTTGAAGGAAAGTGTGTGTAGAGAAACAATGAAAATGCGGAATTTAAAATTTTTCATTGCATGCAACAGTTGCATCAACACAATACACTTCCATGCCCCATAGATCATATCACATGCACTCTTACATAGCTAAACATGCATAATGAACAATATACCATCAACATGTCAACCAAGTCATGCTTCCAAAGACAAGACCTAGCAACTAAGAGATATTGTAACACTTACATACTCCTTAGTTGGTAGCACACCCGTTAAGCTTTGGTTGGTGTTGATCTACAAGCTCCAAGCTCTCCAATTGTGAAGCCTCTAGCTTGATACACACGGGTTAGCAAGGAAGACCTCCAAAGATGGTGATGTTTAAGCCACAAGCCTCTCCTTTGTTTAACCAAAGTGCTTGCAAGAACTTCCACTAAACAAGGATGTGTAGGACAATGAAGAAACCTTCAATAGATGATGGACTATTAGAAAGAACACAACTCTTGTGTTTAGTTTGATATGTTTACCCTTTGAAGAAGAAGAAGGAAGAAGACTCCCTCAATCCCTTTTCTCTCTTTTGGTTGATATCAAATTCTCTCTAACTTGTGCAAATGAAGTTATGACTTAGCT